>OMKP01023952.1:0-15204 GCA_900302375.1 Bathygadus melanobranchus
TTCCAAGTCTGCATGTCACTACAAAATGGGTTTTATAATGGTGTTTAAAATAATATATATTATACCTTTTACTTAAACTACCACTTTTGAGTTGACCTATGTATTACTTTAACAGTCATATAAAGAGATCAACTGGAAACATACTTAAGCTGTCTGTTGCCTTTTTCCCCCTCTTCAAATAATTCAGTTTAACAGTTTCTATCCTTTAGTTTGTTATCTTTTAAACGTTATCTTCTAGTTTGTTCTAGCACTCAAGGGCTACCTATTCACGGACATATTCACTGGTCACTTGCCACGGTTCCCAGTGGTTAAAGATAATAAAGTTTTTCTTCCCAGAGTCAATCATACCACATTGCTGTTCTCAGATCAGCAACGGTTCAATAAATAACCTCCAAAATTCAGAATGGAAGGTCTTAATCACAGAAACAAATTAAAGAAGAATTTACCATCTACCTTATGTCTTGACTTTTTAGCTGTATTGATTCTAAATCACTTTAACCTGCCAACTCCATACTGGAAGATCTACATGTAGACAAATGGCAGCATAAAACTGGGTACATTTGAGGAAATGTCCATATCTGTAATCAGCAGATGGAGGTTCCTTTAGGAGTTTGGGTGTAGCTCAGTATGTGGATTGTGTCGCCAGCATGCAGGTTTTATTTTTTCTGGACATGGTGTCGGTGACAATATACATTGTGGATTAGGTTGCCCGGTAGGCAGTCAGAAGCACAGTGATGAGTCGACGACTACCATCACAGTGACTAGTCGACGACTACCATCACAGTGGCGAGTCGACGACTACCATCACAGTGGCGAGTCGACGACTACCATCACAGTGGCGAGTCGACGACTACCATCACAGTGACGAGTCGACGACTACCATCACAGTGACGAGTCGACGACCACCATCACAGTGATTAGCTGGTGATCATCACAGTGATGAGTCGATGACCATCAGTTTATTGAGGATTCCTATAGAGCTTGGAGCACTGAATGCATTTAATCTGTCTATCTATTCTAGAGGATTAGTGCCCCGATGTATGATCCAACACTCTCCCACATCATGTGGCACAATCTCACAATCTGTCAAGATCACTAGTGAGGCCACACTTCCACATTCCAATGATGTGAAGGGGGCAGGATAGTCTGGCTCGCAGCTGAAGGGATCTGGGTTCAATTCCCCATGTCTGCAGCTGACCTGTAACCCTTGACCCCCTGACCCACCTGCTCCTTCATGGAATGTATCTAAAATTCACTGTAAGAAAATGTGATGAATGATGATAATGTGAATGAACACACTGCTGTCCCATGCTAGAAATGAAGCAACTGATGTTTTTCACGTTGTTGTCCAAACCACTCCTGAAATGCTTTTCAAGCTTTCAAGCTTTTCAAGTGGTTGTAAATCCATCTATGGTATTTCAAGAGGCAAACGTAAGTAGAGAAGTTTGAAGCAGAGCTGATACTGTCCAGCGCACACTGATCACCGCCCCAGAGGTCTTAACCAAACATTAACACACACTAAATATTTCCTCATTCATTAATTCATTCACACAAACAGTTTGGGATCTGTGAGACTCAGTGCCTGCCCCTCCCTCACTGAAACAGACCCGCCTCCTTAAAAGGAAGTAGAGTCTCTGTGCTGGCTTCCTCATGATGACATCATCACACACAGGCCTGTGGTGATTGCTATCGGAACTGCTTCCTGTTTATCTGCCCCTGTTAAAGTGCATTTTGGGGAGGGATATCTTTTCTAGCTGGGAGGAAGGACGATAAGAAAAGGGTTGAAAGAAAAATTTCAATTGATCTACAAGGAAAGAATCGTGCTCCTGTGTGTTTGATCAATGTGTAAAACTGTTGGCCATCAAATGTTTGTCAATGGTTACTTCATATGCCCTGGGTATATGGGAACATTTATACACATTGTTACCACTTCATATGACCTATACCCATGACCCAGTACTGTAACCATTTGTATACAGTACTGGGTCATGGGTATAGGTCATATGAAGTGGTAACAATGTGTGTATATATGGGAACATTTATACACATTGTTACCACTTCATATGACCTATACCCATGACCCAGTACTGTATACAAATGGTTACAGCAAATAGCCTGTGTGGCCCTGTATACTACTGCTTCAAAATACCCCCCTGTACACCTTACTACCATACAAACAAATGGGTACCACATGTCCCTGTATACCTAGAACGACGTGCAAACGGTTAGCCCATATGGCCCCACATGGGGAGCACCGGGTACGACAGGGACTGTGTTACTGAGGGGAAATGCAGCAGACGCTGGCTGGTGGTATTGTCGCCTAATCAATGTTCACAGCCGTCCAACACAAGACAAGGCATGTCGATGGACCGGGTAGATCAAATGTTTACTTGAGGAGAGACAGCGAAAAACCTCAGTGGTGTGCCAGAGGACGGTTTCATTGGCCTTGTAGTATACACTATAACCTGTTAGTTAAACAACGACGCTAGTGAAAGTCAAATGGGTTGGAGAACTCATAATTCAGTGTAGGCCGACTGATTTCACAGCAAGTGAAAGGGCATGGTTAGGGTTATTGTTTGCCACTTATCTAATGGCCTTAGTTCATTTGCCCTTATTCACCACATTATTTCTCCTTAAATCTACAATCTTCCACTGCTATATCAATGGAAACATTGGTGACCATGTGTGCCATTTAAATATAATTGTTAAAATATGGCTCATTATTGAGTACTGTAAGAGGCATTGAGAATGGTGCCATCTGACAAAAAGCTCCAAACCAAATCATCTCATCTCAACCTCATCTTTTCGTATGTGATGTTCAGGATTTGTGTGTTTGATTCTTGCATTGTGGTGTGTATGTTCTGTGATTTCTCTGCCCGGCCTGGTAACAGGCAACATCAGTCACTGAGGTGTACTGTATATAAAACTGCCCTGGACTAGGGCTAGGCAATATATCGATATTATATCGATATTGTGATATGAGATCATATAGATATCCTCATAGATTTTGGAGATATTGTGATATGTAATAAGTGTTGTCTTTTCCTGGCTTTAAAGGCTGCATTACATTAGTGATGTCATTTCCTGAACTTACCAGACTGGTCTAGCTGTTCTAGTATTTGTCCGAAGGTTATTAGGGAAATGAGAAGACATTCAGTACTTTTCATTTGTCATGTATTTAGTTCACACAGGAGTATACAACAGTAGGCTTTACCATGTGTTATTTTATTATATTGACTTATTTATCGAATTACCAGAAAACATGCTATATCTTCAGATAGATAGATAGATAGCTATCCTTGAGCTCTTTCATATTTTCACAGGATCACAGTTGTGTAATTTCCCTTGGCTTATTGCCCCATCATGCTTCAGTTCAACGTCGAGTTGCAGCTTGCAACGTGTTGCTGCACGTCCACAAATCTACAGGGAGCTCCTGTTACTTAGTCAACAACAACAACATGAAGACACAGCCGACTGGCAAGTGTCATGCTTGTCCATTTAATGTGTTTGTCGCACAACTGCGCTTCCCAACTGTCGCCAACACTTAGTTTAATTAGCGCTGTGGTTTGTAAATTGCATTTACACCTAGTAGAAGCCGTTGAGTGTGTGTTTGAGCATGGATCAGTCAGTGTAATGTTCGGGAAAAAACCATGGCTCTCCAATGTGCCATGCAGCATTCCAGGACAGGTTTCATGGTGTAGCCTTACATTGAAAACCCAGTTTCTTCCCTTGATGTCTATTTTTAGACAAAGTTTGAAGGATAACATTTATTTTACTCCTCCTGGCCTCAAATGGCCTTCCCATCTGTTAGTCATTTTTCCTAAGGCGCTGAAATGTTCTTAGCTGCTGCTAGCATTTGTGGTTGTGTCAGAGCAACGTCAAATTAAACGTTGGATTTAATGCAGTTCAATGTTGCCTCGGGCCTCCAAAAATGACTTCTTACACAGCAGCCATTGCAGTATAGCCACTGCTATATTTGCGCTCTGTGTGCTTTGGGCTGAAGTGTTATGAACACAATATTTAAATATACAAATTGACTTCAAAGCCACTGTGAATAATTGCTCTTTTAGTGAACTTGTTTTTGCATTTCTGTTAAAGTCGCTTACATTTTTGGACGTGCATAACATTGAGTCTTAGTGTCTCCTTATTGTTGATAATGTCCCTTGTTTTGGGTCAAGTCTTCTTAGTGTATTGATAATGTCTCCTACTTATAATGTCTACTGTTGATGTCTCCTTCACGTCGGTAATGTCTCCTTAGTGTTGATAATGTCTGCTTAGTGTTGGCCATGTCTCCTTAGTGTTAATGTCTCCTTAGTTTTGATAATGTCTCCTTAGTGTTGATAATGTCTCCTTCGTGCCGGTAATGTCTCCTTAGTGTTGATAATGTCTGCTTAATGTTGATAATGTCTCCTTCGTGCCGGTAATGTCTCCTTAGTTTAGATAATGTCCCCTCGGTGTGGGGCATGTCTCCTTAGTGTTGATAATCTCCTTAGTGTTGATCATGTGTTCTTAGTGTAGATAATGTCCCCTCGGTGTGGGGCATGTCTCCTTAGTGTTGATAATATCTCCTTAGTGTTGATCATGTGTTCTTAGTGTAGATAATGTCCCCTCGGTGTGGGGTATGTCTCTGTATTGTTGGTCACTTGTTTTTTTAGCAGCCACACCCCGGCCTTGCAACGGAAATTGAGCAATTGTTTTTTTTTTTACAGTGTTTCAAAAACGGGAAAGCCGTTATTTTAGCCACGGTGGCACATTGTCACGGTGTCACCAACATATATGAAATGAATAGGTGTAGAAAAAGCATTGAAAAGCTTGTCAACGTTTGATTGTTCAGGAACTGTGATCTGACCCCCCACAGAAGAATAGTTATTTCTGTCCCCCTGCCATTTTCTCTGATCCGTCAGCGCTTGCTGGTCATTAAAATAGGCCGCTGTATCAGCACCACAAACTGCCACTCAGGGCGTGGGTGGGAAGGGGAATGCCAGAGCAGGCTGGCATGCAATTCTGGTGCTGCGGCTTCCCTTCCACTCCTTCGTTTCCTGTGTCCGACAGGAAGTATGCTTGGCAACCTACATCGTGGGTTATATAGATACACTGCAATGCATTATAGATAAGTCATAAGGTCATGTCTGTAAAACAACAGTACGGTCTCTATTTAGGAAGGAAACAGCCCCATAAAGAGAACAATTCTGTATTGTTGCTTGATTTCACTGAATACTACAATTACCAATTCTATCATAATGATTCACATGATTCACTAATCATGTTTAGAACATTGTTGACTAAAGCTTCTGTAGCTTTATGAGGTTAGTAAGGCCATAATAAACATGCACGCATGCACTCACACACAAATTGTACACAACAATTCCCCTCTGTGTCCAACCTTAGATCGATAATCCTACAGCCTTTTCCCAATGGGTGACAGCTGATCTCCCAGGCAGATCAGCATCCTATTGAATCAGTTGTGATTTAGCAGAGCTATGATTGAACCCCCCCCAGCCCATCTAGGGCATTATAAATAGCTGTAGAGCAGGGAGGGGAGAGAAAAGAAAGATTGTGTTCATTTGGCCCAGTTTAGGTGTGGTGTGTGTGTGTGGTGCAGTCAGGTAGCGTAGCATACAGGTGCAGCATGGACGCCAGGGTAGAGGATACTGGATTCCACATGCTGACGGTCAGCGACATCATGGTGTACTTTGACCACTGCAAGAAGGTACCGCTTGACTGTGTTTCTGTTCACGTTGCATGGCCGGGGATGTGGTCGCTTTGGTGATGTTACGCATGCATGATGTGTGGCGTTGCAGAGAAGTAACACGTCGTGCTGCTTCCTTTTTAGCTTTCGTGTAGATTGAAAAAAAAGGCTGGGTATTGTGATTTTACTGTTTTTAATGACTTCATCATCACTTGTAGAAACATATGCGATATTGATTGAGGACTCTGTTTAGAGTTGCAGCAGTGACACGCAGGAGGTAGAGCAGGTTGTCTGGTGACCGGTGGGTTGCTGGTTCGATCCCTGCTCCCTCGATACTCCCTCCAGAGTACCGATGTGCCTATGAGCGAGACTAGCAGGTCGTAAAGGGTGTTGCTTTGCATTGTTAACCCCCCCGCCGGGGTATGAATGGGTGAATGTCATTAATTAATTAGCAATGATCTGTACCCATGACTCCAACATTCAGTGTTCTCTTGTTATTTTGTTTGTATGCAGAATCACTCCGTCTTAATGTGACAAGTTCCACCGTACTCTGCTTTTGCCAGCAGAGTAAAGCAACAAACATTGGCTTCGATACAGAATATGTGCGTATCAAGTAGCCTATTTCAAAACTCATCCATAATGTCAACAGTCCACTTACAGATAGTTTTCTGGGAAGGAGGGGGGTGTACAAGAACTAGCCTATGTTGGGCTTAGTAAGAGGTTGGTAATGAGTCTGCATTCTGACTGGGTTTTACAGTCTCTTGTTTTCAGATCAATGTCCAAAACGCTAACAAGGTGTGTTTCAAATAATCTGTTTAAAGTTGAAACCATTTGGTTTCACCACTCCAGTGAAAGTTGACAGAGGTTACTGATTAGGAACTGAGTCTACTGATGACGGAGTCTAAATAAATATTATCAAGTGTTAATATGCAAATGACCCTCTGAGAAGCCAGTGGGGGTTTTCCAGAAGACAGTTGGGACCTGCATGGTAGTTACATACTAGTAGTAACATAACAGACCCAAAACTCAAAAAATCCATAGGACAGGACAGTAAATAAGTTCCAGTCAAACACATGACACACAATTGAATGTATGGTTGAACTTCAATAGTACAATTTTGTTTTACATTTTACTTTACATTTACAATAGCAAAGCTCATTACCATGTATAAATATCTTGTATATTTTTCTTTCAACTCTTAAAAAAAGTTTGTCAAACAGGTTTGTCCCAACTGTAAATTTGTATCATCTTATGCTAATCCTAGCCAAATCAACATTAAAGGTCCCACAAAATGCTAAATTGGCTAAAATTAGGTCCATATTGTGTTATTTTCATATATTTGTGCCCAAAAATGTATTTGTGCTTACTTCTGGTATACAGCTGCACTGGCGTTAAACTGACAAGTATTTCATCCAATTACATTGCTCTATTGTCAACTGTAACTCATAGCACCGTGATTGACAGCTCTCCCCAAGTCACCGTGACAAACCCTCCCACTTTTTGAAAAGCTATGTCCCGCCCCAACGTCTGGTTTCATGCAGATGCCTCACGAAAGATGTTCGAAAAATGACTTCCGTTGGATAGGGCCTTTAACAATAAACCAACAAGGTTACATTACCAACAGATGTATGGTCATTTGACCTGGTAATATGGAGATTACGTGCATTTCAATAATCCTACTTACTTACTGACTATTATCCATAATGTCACATTTTTTGGCAGAAAGCTGAGCCTAATCCCTTTAAGGGATTTCAAAGTCATGTTAAGCACACTTTTTTTCCCACAAGTGGGTGGTATTATAAAAAAGTCACGTAAGGTACAGACTATCTGGTGAACGCCTGAGTCATGCATGTTGTACACGGACCCGTTGGATCAATATATGTTGTTCATTAACAGAGACACCAGTTTAAAGTTGAAAAGACTTCTATTTATATATCCAGGGCAGAGTATGAACTAGAGATATTGAGGATTTCAACACTGTGTTGACTGTAGTAGTTTTTAGTTTTTTTCCATTGTTCAGAGTGTGATGTCATGCTTTTCCCAAGTGACTGATGGGAAAAATAGCCGCTCTCCAGCTCAGAAAAAAAAGATTGAAATAGTACCGTTTGTCCTTAAGCACAAGCACACAAACATCAGGAATGCCAAGGGTAATGGCCATCATTCACACCTTAGAACACAGTGTTACAGTTAATCAGTTGGAGGAGGAGGGTTTGTACTGTTTTCATTTTGTGGATAAAGGGTATTGTTTCACGTTGATGTATTTCTTCCAGGTTTGATTGCATGCATCTTGCTTTTCCAAGTCTTAATGTGTACTTGCTGTTCTTCAAGGGCATGTTTCTTCTTTCTGATTGGCTTGGATGGCTGCCAAGCGATGTCACTTCCAGTCCTATTAATTTTATATGGTAAAATGTAAGATGTATCTCATCTGGCACGAACGTGTGTTCAGGGGTTTACCTCACGTTTCCCCGTGCTTACATTTTAAGACTCCTCAGTGACAGTTGATCAATGCTAATGCTAATTTATGGCTACCAATGTTTACTCAAGAGTTCCACTCTAGACCTCTGCAGGCTGGTTCCCTCTTCCTGACAGCATCGCTCCATCCTCAGGGGACGAGTCATTTCCTGAGTGCGCAATAGTATTTCACTGCACTCATTACATCTCATTTGGTCCCTTTTAAGAGACAAAACAAATAAACTTCAGAGGGAAAACTTCCGAAACAGCCAGCACTTCATTAGAATACAGTGGCTTACAGAGCATTAAACATAATAAATATATAGAAAATAAAGATGTCCAGTGTGTCCTCCCGTGGGCTAAATGTTTAATAAGGGGAGCGATGACAGAGTTGGACTAGTGAAGTGTGTGTGTGTGTGTGTGTGTGTGTGTGTGTGTGTGTGTGTGTGTGTCTGTGCATACATGAAGTGATTTCTTTCTAAGGATTATGACCCGGGCTTGAGAAAGGAGCCGTTCCATGGTGCCGTCAGGCAACCAATCAAATGCATATACTGGGGTGGAGGGAGGCGGGGCTTACACTTCTATCCAACCCTCTAATGGAGGAGGGCTGATGTTTACACAGAGGGAAAAAAAAAGGACGGATGACCTCATATAACCCAGGTGCATCCATCATACTTACAGTAGTCACGTAGCAAAAGACAGTCGAGACAGATGTGTTTTTGCAGAGGGTCATTCACAACTTCACAGCATATTGACATGAATCGGAGTCTCGTCAGCTCAAGTGTCTAATCCTCTGTGGCCGTGGAACCCGGTTTTCCTCAACAGTATCTGCCAATGCATCTGTTCCGCACAAAAACAACAGTTTGGATCGACGCATTTAAAAAAGCAACACTGGCGCTGGCGATGTGCATTGACATGCAGCCCGGAGCCGTGGTTTGTTGGAAACCGCATGAGGACAGATGCTGTTCACCTGGTGCGATGAAAACACAAGACCTGAAAAAGCCCAACATTGATTACTTTACTGGGAACCTCGGTGTGCAGTTGGCCTGCTTCACCGTGTTGTTGTTGTACGACAAAAGCGCTCGCAGGGAATTGGCGCCCGGCTGCCGTTATACAAAAAAAAAAACCATACGGAGCAGCAGCGGTAGCAAGAAAAAGGCGTCTCACAGATCTAAAGAGACAATACACGCCTGTTACCTGCTTTGTCGGGACGCCAGCGCAGCGAGGGCAGCTCAGGCCCCCCTTGGCGTCGTGTTCCCCAGTGGTGGTGATAATAACAGTAATGATTATCATTGTAAATGAGCACGCCGTTCTCATTTGGAAACAATAACAAATTCTAGAGATGATTGTTTGACAATTTAAAATGTTGTAGAACTGTTGATGACACCGAGAATAGAGCTGTGGGATAGAGTACGGCGAGGGGGTTGTCTATGTACATCTGGGGGGGAAGGGGAAAATGGGCGGAGTTACGTCCACGCTTACAGAGCCCCGGCTCCAGCAACGTGATTGGTCAAAAGAAATATGAAGCGAGTGTAATGTCCCGCTCACCCAGATTGGTCCTTGTCTGCCATCAGACTTTAGATATTAATCTAAAGTCTGATTTCTAGTTAATAGTTAACTTGTTCCGCATTTAGCCAGGTGATTTTGTTAATGCAGAATCTCCAAAAGTAATTCCAGGTTTAATATTAACAAGAGGCGCTGATCGGGCCTGCATTCTGTGACTTGCCTTGGTTACAAAGTTTGGCGCCACTTCCAATGAAGACCAAGAGGTTTGATTTGCCATCACCTTTTGAACGCGCTAGGTGATTCATTGTGGATATACCAGTGCATGTTCCTTGAAATCCCATTTCCACCACTTATAAATAGCAAATTAAAGGGGAACTTAGCCCGTATCATTTCAATGTGGGTAGTATACGCAAAGGGTTTTTTCACATTCCTAATATGGATAGAGAGAGATAAGGTTCACCATACATCCCTAATGCAGACAGAGAGAGATAAGGTTCACCATACATCCCTAATGCAGACAGAGAGAGATAAGGTTCACCATACATCCCTAATGCAGATAGAGAGAGATAAGGTTCACCATATATCCCTAATGCAGATAGAGAGAGATAAGGTTCACCATACATCCCTAATGCAGATAGAGAGAGATAAGGTTCACCATACATCCCTAATGCAGACAGAGAGAGATAAGGTTCACCATATATCCCTAATGCAGATAGAGAGATATAAGGTTCACCATACATCCCTAATGCAGATAGAGAGAGATAAGGTTCACCATATATCCCTAATGCAGATAGAGAGAGATAAGGTTCACCATATATCCCTAATGCAGATAGAGAGAGAAAAGGTTCACCATATATCCCTAATGCAGATAGAGAAGCGGCAAATGTCAAAGTTTAAAGACAGACAAAAGCTTACAAAAGCTGCCAAGTGCAAATACTGACTCCCCGTATAAAACATGTAGAATCTTATTCCTAATCAAAATCTCAACAACTTCAAAACTATCAACCGTTCATAATTGCTTCTTCAAGATGACAGTTAAGTGGGAGTTGACACAAGCAGCCTGCTATTAATGGTAACCTAGATTGGGGTGTGATCAAGGTATTTTGTGGGTACAGAGCCGTTCCTCAACACCTGAGGTAGATGGGACAGGACAGCACGTTGAAGCAATTGTTCATTTTCCTCATTGAAAAGCCTCACGCTTTTGTTTCACTGGCTGCATTCAAATAAAACTGTCCCATTGACGATTGTGTATGAAACCGTCTTGGATTTATGGCAGCAGATTAATTACAGTTATCATTTTAATTGGGGAGACAGCAAACTTGGTGCCAACCTCCACGAAAAACATTTCACATAACAAGCCACCATGGTATTCCCATGGCAACGAGATATAGTGGGTCTCTGCGGCTTATTTTGCTGCCATAATGTACCTAATATATTGCCACAGGACAGACCAGATCACTGCATGTGAGGTGCGAAACAAGCTGTTGACTAACCCGTCAACATGTATTGGTGCATGACAAACAAATGTGCACATTGATTAAACTGACAAGAACCAGATGAACCTGAATGACAAACAGGACATTTGTGAAGTCTTGAGAGGCTAAGTATCCTAGCATCTTTGAGCTGGACAGAAAATTTCAAAGCATGTAAAACATACTTTGATAAGTGACAAAAATGGCAACCATATTTTTATAGTTTCCATAGTTTTGGCAACCAATAGATGATGCCTGGTTGCCAGCCTGGCAACCACTATTAAAAGTTAGTGTTGAGCCCTGGCTTAGAGGAACAAGTTCCCACCCACCTCAAGATAATCCTGTAACAAATACTTCAGTTACCTGTAGTATTAGTTACATACATTGATATGTTAAGAGTTAAGACGTACAAGACTCTTTTGACAGTCAACTTCCCAGATCCAGTTCAGCTGATCTTACTAAACCTAAACTAAACTGCAAATAAACTGCTTAACTGGTTTCTAATACAATCACAAAATAACCATCCCAAAACCTTGGCACTTAATTCAGATCTGCAGATCATAACAGCAGCAAACTGTCTATGGAGTGTGTGTGTGTTTGAAGGCTGGTTTAAGCAGCCTCACCTGGCTGAGTCAGACCGATGAGGCCTTTTTCATGCCGCCTATGAAACATAGCCATTATAAAGGCAAAATCCGTGTAGAAAGATAGGGCTGACAGGCAGACGCACAGCAGCCGTGCCGCAGCAGACACGCTGTCAGTGTGAACACCACACGCGAGCCAGGCACAGCAGTTCCGTGACGCACGCGCAGGCAGTGTGTTCCAGGCCTTAGGCTCTGGGGCTGGGTGAGGCTGCACACCCATGGTGCATGACAGTAATCAAGGCACACAGGTTGAACCAGCCACACACTCAGGGAGAGAGCACGGCCATGTCCGCATTTACCACATGCTCTGGCTGTAACGTCTTGCCGACTCTCCAACAAAACTGTTTCTACAACATCTACCTGTATCTTGTGAGTCGGAGGAATCCAGGAAAGCCACCTGTGTGGTGTGTGAAAGCTACTTAGGTGGTATGTGGCAGGGGCTACTGCCACACTGTCATGATTTATCAGGATCTATTTTATGGACATGCACATTAAGAATGTTTGTGTTTGTTTATTTATTTATTCACAATGCCAAAGTTTTAATCCAAACTAATCAAGAAATGCTTTGAGGAACTTACTAGACCACAAGTACAATCAACAAACAGCAATCAACTAAATGAATTCCCGGAACAAACACCAATATGTATTATAGTGGTATGCATGAGAGTGTACTCACCCTCCCTCGCTCTCCGCCTCCTCTGAACTTTGACCACCACCTCTGGCAGCCGAGCTGGTGGTCGCGGCCCGCTTCCTGCGGGTAGGCGTGGTCCTGCGGGGCCCAACAGCGATGCCCCCCGACCTGCCGTGCCCCTTCAGCTCCTCCCTCACCTGGTCGGGCAGCAGGGGCAGCGCGCTCTTCAGGGCCTTCATCTCATCCTTCAGCTCCGAAACGCACTGGATCAGAGCCTCCAGGCGGTCCAACACCTTCACCTGGCCTCCTCCGGCCAGCCCCGTGGCGTCATCCACTGGCATCACGCCACCGCTGGCCGTGTTGTCGCTGGGGCTGTTTAGGTAAAAGCCAGGCCAGGACTCCCGGCGCTTGGACTTGAGACTGTGGTACAAGACGGCAGCCAGGCCGATGCCTGCCACCCCGGCCAGCGCTCCCAGAACTATCACCTTGCTGTCTGCCAGAGCCATGTTGTCTGCAGGGACTAGAACAAAAATACACACATGTTGCAGTGGTCCCAGGGCTTGACAGTAATGGAGAAATTGTCAACCAATTCTTGGCCTTTGGCTGCTATCTGTGGCCACCACGTTTTAACATAAGAAACAGGGACAACAAATAGAAAAACGTGCACTCACAAAATAAATACATTTGTTGCATTAGTGATATTTCAATATTGCTGTTACAGTTGGAACCAGAATGCTGCGAAACTAAATAAGTTGTTGACTGTGGGGTGAAAAATGTGACTAATCTGTCAACATGAAATGAATGAATGTAGAACACGTCAATACAATCAGGAGCATTGATTATCGTGATGTAATGTACCACACATTATCTGTAATCAAACAGTCTCTAGACTAGCTATTTAGTCTAATGGGATTACAGCACTAATCATTCAGAGACTTCACCCACACCCCTTTAGACCCTATGCTAAACAAGCGCATGACTTACTGAAGTATAATTACTAAGTTGTAACGAAATGAACACACCGCGCGTGTGTGTGTGTGTGTGTCATTGGCTTGGTGATCTATTTAGCTAACAAGACCAAGTTCACCTTCGATACCGTCTTCACTAAACTCTAACACACATATGCGGTTCGTAAACATCCCATTAATTAATTCAAATAAAATAACGTGAGCCAGTTACAAACCTATTATCTATGGGATAAATGAGTTAAATTAAATATTATTATATCTTACTGTCGTGTAGATAACCTGTGAGGCGGTTTGGTTAGTGTGGTAGTATCTGCCCAACAGCTTTCTGTGTAACTACCAAAACATTCCGTGTTTAGGGAGGTGCCAAACAGAAACGTTCCGCTCTCGTCCGTCCAAGGTCCAAATAGCAATAAAGTCATGTCTGATCCTCCAACTTTGATTTGATTTTGAATTAGTTTTAATAGTCCTAATATTTTTTTTAGATTATAGGTAGTTATTAAAGTTGATCGTATGATTGTATTTCTGCTTTAATCAATAGGACTATTACTACACAATATACATTTGCTAAACTACATTTACATTTAGGGCATTTAGCAAATGCTTTTGTCCAAAGTGGCTTACAATAACTACATTTGTCTAAAGAGTGAAACAACAATATATGACACGAGTCACGATACAGTAAAATTTGAATAGAACAAGTTTCAAGCACTCATGCTTGAAACTTGCTGGTAAACAGCAAGATAGCTAGGATAAGATGCTACACAATGCTAAGCACTATTTTAAGTGCTGGGACGTATGAACATACAGGATGCTACACAAACTAGCGACCTCACTAAAGAAAAATGTGACCAGAATCTTACAGCAGTGAAACCAAAGTGAAAGTCACAGTGAAAACCACACAAAGAAATAATGTATCTAATGTATCCTGTTTTATATTATAATCTATATAATATAAAATATTCTATGTTCACATAAATTAATTTATTTAGCTCTTCTTGCCAGCGTTTATATCCTGTTCACACCAATTGAATGTTTCTTGTTCCTGAAACCTTGAAGTGTTGTCCTTCACACTGGCCATTGACCAAGTGCTACAAAAAAATGCAAGGTACCAAAATATTTTTGTTAAATATTTACTTTACCCCCCATCCCTCAACAAAGGCATAAGTGGCTTTATACTATTATTTGTAATGAAACGAAAAATGACACAAGTAACACTTAGAATTTAGCACAATAACTGATTTAATGACATCAAAAGCATATACGGTACATTTCTAACTGAGATTACAGAGAATTAACATAACATCCCAGTGGAGGAGGTCCAAAAAGCACCCATCGTCACGTGACGGCAGGGTATCGTCTGCAGACTGCGCTGAGACTTGGTGTGAAACTAAAGCATGCAGCCCCATCTATAGAGATAATGTGTTAAACGGAAAGGGAAAGCTCTTGAAAGGGCTTGCGCTACATAAAAAGGCTGTCAGGGTGCCAGAGTGCTCGGAAGATGTGAAAACAAGTGTTAATCTGCTATGGAGCAGACCAGGCAGGGAGTTCCCCGTAGCCCAGGGTGAACCCAGGATCGCTACGTGCAGTTTGCTACCTGCTCAACGGGCACAGAGTAGAACACATTGTTCAACTTGCCCACAGCCTGCATTCAGCCAGCACAGCGAAACAAAAAGCCCACCTGAAGGCCCAGACGTGCAGTGATGCACGTGGAAAAGCCTCGGAGGGAGGGGTACGTCGATGGGCTTGATAAGACACACCACGCCATGGCCTCGCTCCAACTGGGGTCAAAGGCAGAAGATAAGGGGAGGGTCTACCATCAATCTGCCGCCAGCCAGCCCTCCACACC
>OMKP01023953.1:0-12108 GCA_900302375.1 Bathygadus melanobranchus
CCCCCCCCCCCGTCAAATGTATTGTGTTTCATGTTCCTCTCAGCTTTCCCAGCTCGCCGTGAGCTACACTCCATTAGCCTTCATTTGACGGACGCTTCCTTTCTCAGCCCTAGCTTCAATAGTGCTTCCTGTATGACTAAAGGATTAAGTCACAAACCTCCTAACTGAAATTGTTTACCCTCTTCGTGTGTTTTTAGTTCAGAATTTACAACTGCAGTGACAGAAGTTACTCTGTTGAACATTAGCACACTATCCTTTGCTAGCCCATAGTGCCCTTGTTAGGCTCCCTTATGTTTCCCGCCTTTTTCAAGTAAATAGGAATAAATAGTTAAAGAGGTGTGATTTAAGTCCTTTATCACAGTGGCAGCCTCAAAGGGCCACATTTGAAAGAGACAGTCCATAACCCTTTGTGCACTCACACAGAGGAAAGGAAAACTTCCAAATTCCCATTGTGTAAAGGAACAAACGTTGGGATGGAGTCACATCTCAAGAATACCGTCTTCGAGGGCACTGGGTTCAGAGAGCACATACACAACCACCAAAATAACTCAGACTGTGAAATTCAAATGAACAAGCTTAGCACTATTAAGCATAAGCTAGCCAGTAAATCCACAGTAGTTGAGTAGACACAGAGCATTTTTTAGGCTAACCGCTTATATATATATATTTTTTTTAAGTATTATGTCTAATATTATTATATTCTGCTGTGGTTTTAAGATACACAGGTGAAAAATGCAGAGCCATAGGAAGACAGAATTCACTCTATCAGGCCAATTATTTCAGAGTGATGGCGGATCATGGAGACACTCAGTAGTTCCAAACGCAGGGAACTAGAGTGGCCTAGATTCTAGAAGTGACTGTTGGATGACATGGAGATGGAGGGCTGTGCCTACCCCACACCCTGACCAAATGAACACAAGGCTTCCATTGAAAATCCTCACGTCGTGACCTCACATGGTTTGTTATTGTAGTCTTTTGTGATGGTCCGACTGCTCCTGCTCACTTCAACTATCAACTATCTTTACCTTCTCTTTCAGCGGGGAACAATACTTTGTGACTCCGTTCTCTGAGCGTATCCCCATGAAGGACACACAACCATGATAGAGTTCAAGGCTTGGTGGGGGGCTGGGGCCAAGAACAAGACAATTAGCATAGACCAAGAACATTGCAACACTATTGATGTTTGAGTTTATTAGCTAAACGCTTCAAGCATAGGGTCAATAAGTCCATTGCTTATTTGCTTACGGATTAAGAATAAGAACTGAGTTACTGAATGTCCATGCCTAAAAAACAATCACAATTAGCTTGCGTAGGGTCATGCCATGTATATCGTGTGCATTGTAATCAGATTTAACTTTTGACTGTTCTGACAGTTTTTCAGGCCAACTTTGGAGCAATGGTGTATTAGAATGGGATAGAATAGGTGAATACGTCTGCAATTATTGACATATGTCAACCCCTATACAAATCAGAGAGGTCATAGCATACATCATAGTTAATAATGCTTGTAGTTATGGTCAGTCCAGTATATGGCAGTCTATAAGGGTACTATTGTGTTTGTTATTAATTGTATATTACTTGTAATTGTATATTAATAGGAGAGACCATTCTGTCAAGTATGCTTTTACCCTGGAGGTCCTAAATTGAACTGCCCACCAGTAGCTTTCAATGGCAACACATTGAACATCATTTTTGCTGCACATTACTATTGTTGCTGGATTCAGAGCCCTTGGGGAGGCTATGGCTCCATCTGGATGGATAGATATTCAATTTATACTTTCTGGTATTTCAAAGATTTTTAAAAACTGGTTCAGACTACTAGAAGCTGAAGCAGCACAATGTTGGCTAGCCATCCAACCTGTCACAGTAATCTTCTAATTTAAGAGAGTTATGTAATTATTCCACAATTATACAAATATTAAATACTACTTATAAGCAGTCCGTTTGCAATACTCAACAATTTGAATTATGTTCACTATTTACCAAACCTCACTGTTTCGTGGTAAATCAGCAAAGTTAAGTGAAATGGCCCGCTTGGAACTGTCTGAAGCTACATGAACCACGTGACATTTTGACCCTCCATTGACACGACTCTGTCTTTCTATGGCTCTGGAAAAATGTGCGGTAAACGGCTGCAATTTAGAGCCAATGAGAAGGCTTCGCTGCATGTGGTGGGGGCGGAGGCCGGGCTCACCCTGATTAACTGTAATTAGTGTGATTGGCTGCACCTGTGGGTGGATTATTTGCGCGACCTTTCCGGTGGTGTCGCCTTGGGGCCGTTTCTCGGGGACAAGCTCAGACCTCTAGTGTTCCTCTGGCCGAGGAAAGACAGTCGACCCTGCCGTGTCGTCTCCGTGTCTTTCCCTTCCCCGGCGTCATTACCGACAATGACCACCATGTAGGCGATACACCTTTGTAGCCGCCACAGGTTCGACTCGGCGGATCCTACGCCACATGTAGTTTTCTCTATTTTTCAACTCACTTTCCTTGTCCACTTTTGGGGTATTTTTGAGTTCAACAGCAGTGAACAGCATGGTCTTCTCTTTGTGTGTCTAGCTGTGGCCCCGACCCTCCCCAACCTGCGCTCGGAGGTGTTCAAGCCCTGCGTGGACGACAAGGACCTGGCCTTCTGTCTGAACGACGGGGAGTGCTCCATCATCGAGACCGTCGCAGGAGTGCACCGACACTGCAGGTAGGCGTGCGTGCGTGTGTGTGTGTGTGTGTGCATGTGTGTGTGCATGTGTGTGTGCGCGTGGGTGTGTGTGTGTGCATGTGTGTGTGCGCGCGTGCGCTTGTTCGGACGCATTCGGTTTCGACGCTGTATCGACGCCTTCCTGTGTTTGCCCTTGTTGTCCAATCGGTGACCTTGGTGTGGTTTTCAGACCAAATCCGCCCCACCCACACGCACACACACACATATACAGAATACACACATACACACATATATAGAACACACACACACACACACACACACACACATATATATACAGAACACACAAACTCTCCAGCAATTGTACCCATCAGAGTTGATTTAGGTCTAAGAATAGGAGGTTAATTTCCTTCTTACAGAGTCTTACCAAAAACTGAGCAATTACTGCGGTAGTAAGGGGGCTTAGGGACATGGGGGGTTGGAGTGGGGGGCTGATATTATCTCATGCTTACTCTTATATTCACATTGAACTGCTGTGTAATATTCAAACCCTGCGCTTGACTCACAAGTAGAGCAGGCCTGATGGCCTCAAAGGACTGCATAATTACAGATCTTGGTCTTATAACGATACAAATTAATGAAAGCAAACGACACGTGTTCCTATTCAATGAATCCATTTTAATTAATAATACATTAATACAATAAAAAAGCCCCATCAAAGCCCCTAAGCAGGTTGTTTAGAATATAATTTTTTCCCCACCAGTTGATTAAATGATTTACCTAATGAGGCCCTTGGCTATCTTTTTAAGAGCTGTACTCACGTTTCACAAATAAACATCCACATACTCACACACTCATTTATTTGTGATCCATAGAGGCTTTGCAGCAGTGATTCCCGACTAGGTTCCAGGGGGTACTTGTAAAGATTTTGCTTTTGCTTTTAATTACGACGTAAAATGTTGCTATTTAGCTCATTTGTTAAATATAAGTATACGTTGAAGACCCGGGAACAGAAGAATAGTACTCCCGAGCTTCTTCCATTTTAAACGCCCGACAATAACAATAGTGACGCTAAATGCTAATAGCATAACATTAGCCCCAAGGAAAACGCGTGTGGTTTGGTTTGAAGGAAGGGGCACTTGACTTGGACTTCGAGGGGGCGTACGGACTTCGTGCGTAAGACCAAAGCAGGGTTGGGAAACGCTGCTTTCTGCCATCGCGTCCCACAGCTTGACTCCAGATGTCCAGCCGTCTCTTCCTGTGATCGTCACTGCATCATTTCATTCCAGACAAACCAAGGAAACGATCCCTGCATGACACGACCATGTTGCAAAAAAAAACAACCCAAAACAGAATAGATTTACGGACCCAAGGCAACCGGTCGCTGCATAGCACCGGGGGGGGGGCGACACACACACACTCATTTGGTGAATGTCACCGTTGTTGACACCGACACAATCTCCAAGGGTCTCCAGACTCCCCCTAGAACTCCACGGCTGTGATTAGCGCCAGAAGTCTGAGTCTTTTTATTTATATATTTTTCCTTTTTACATGAAGCAGAGAAACCTTTGGGGAACGTCACCTGGCTGGGGAGCAATTTCTCCCGAACTGAAGGTTGTGTTGTATGAGGGAATGATTACAGGGTTTGCGGGGTCCTCTCGAAAATTGAAAGGTCGTTTCACTTGCCTCACCAAAGCCCCGGCAGTATGTCACAAGAAAGAGAGAAAAAAAAACCCTCATCTGACATTAGAAATCACTGTCGTCGTTGATGCTGGTAAAAACCTGCACAGGGCCACAGACCATCGGAAAGGGGGAGGAAAGACCTGATGGAAAAGTGACAATTTTCACCCCATTGTGATAAATAATACACACATCATGATAAATAACACGTATCAAGATGAATAATGATAGTGTTATTATGTATATTTAGCATCACAATCCGGTGTATTATGACATGAAGTCAAAGCATGGTCCTAAAAATAGGAAAGCCCTAAAAATAACATCAGACTGTACTTTATTAATCCCAGACGGAACATTCTGGTAATTTCTGAAGAACCGGAGCTTGGAGGCCATGTAGGCAGTGCTATGGCAGTCCAAATCCTGGTGGGCCAAGTACATTTGATCACACACCCCTCGGATGGGTCCTCATAGTGCATGAAAACGAGTGAAGAACAGCTTCATCATGCCTAACTCTTCTAGGCCATTCTGCTGTCCAAGTACGGCCAGATAAAAAAGGGTTGTGCTGTAGATCGATGAATTCATTGGTTTTAATTTCAGATTATTTACGTTTAGAGGACGTATTCCAAATTTGGGGTCATTATTTCCTTCTTTTTTGTTAATTCTTCCTCACAAATGTTGTATGGTTTGTCTATGCTAATGAGTCCTGCGATCCTGACTCCATACACTATAATGTGTTCCAAGGACAAACCGTCACTGGGGGAATTCATCACACACACACACAGACACACACACACACACACACACACCATATGTTGTTGTTTATGCTATTTCTGAAGTTAAATAATTCCTATTCCTAAGGTTTTGACGCTCATAACGAAACTTGTTTGTGTTTGTGGATATTTATTTAATGAAAACCACTGCTCTCATTGGCCGCTGTATTTGAACTGGACTATGGCCACAGGAAATGCTAATTCTAACACCCTGTGATGTCACCAAGGGCTCCAAATCATTAATAGCGTATATAATTATGTCATTTAGGATGTTATGATGGAAAAACAATGTTTGACACATAATGCCATAAAAATAAATAGCATTAGCAATAATCAAAATATTTGTTTTGTTGCTAGATAAACTAGACACGTTATTATTTAGTACAGACACACGTCATGTCTTCCATGTTTAATCAGCGAATATTTTATTTGCTCTGAAATGAAGCCATTTTGTGACACATTGGGACAGCTGAGACTCAGAGCTAACAAGCTGGGGTTTTTTAACGGGTGCTAATGCAAAAACGGCGTCACCATTTCACAACTTCACTGTGTCACAGCTTCACCCTGTCACACCACATCAATTATAAACGGGTGGGCCCGTATGTCTGCCTCGACATTGACAACATAAAGTTTCATCTGGGGAATATGACCCACAATGCATAGCAAGCGCTCACACTCTTGTTTGTCAACTGGGCCAATGTCCAGAGTATACCCCACCATGCATGTGTTTGCAAGTGTGTACTGTGTGTGTGTGCGCGTGTGCACGTGTGCGCGTGTGTGTGCGTGTGTGTGTGTGTGTGTGTGTGTGCGTGTGCGTGTGTGTGTGTGTGTACTGCAATGATTGCAAGCGAATACAGATGGGGGCCTTTTTGCAATTAACATGGGGCTCTTATGAGAATGACCTGATTAAGTGGCGCCGTCGTCAGAACAATAACATACAGAACACTCGATGAAGTGCTGACTAATTAGCATGTTAGCCGCCCCTGCCAATTAAGAGCACTGCTGGCTGTTTGGGATAGCCATATCCTTCAAAATAAGACAATCAACCCGGGTTCTCGGGTTGATCGCGTTGCGCCAATATTTGTCTCGCTTGGCGAATCCCAACAGTGGAGTACGTCTGTGCGCTGTTATGCTCGTCTGTTTTGGAGCAGAGAGCATTCATAACAGAGACAACCGCGGGCCCCATAGACCGTTGCACTACGGGGGGTCGAGGAGAGAGGGCCTGCTTCTTGGCTCGGGCTAAAGTGAGTTAGACAGGCCCATTAGATGGGAAAGCTCACAGAAGGAAAGCGTGACCGCCCATCCTCTCCATGTCTACTCCCAGTACTGGGCTGTCTTCGGAGTTCACCCAGGATGCGCGTCCCTCTACGCACGCTCGTGTCGACTCACGCCACCTCCTGTGATTCTGTAATTCCTCAAGGGAGTCACAAGGGCCGACCTGTTTGTTGTGCAAATAATCATCAAGCCGGTGTAATCGTGGTGACTTTTTTGGCTTTTATAGTTCAACTGTGCAATACTGTTATTTCTCTATTCTTTTATATATATATTGTAGTATATCGTAGTATAATATTATATAATATTTTGACATACATCTTATTGTTATATTATATTTTCTTCGGCTACTATTCTCATATTATATATATATATTTGTTATATATTGTAGTATAATGTATATCATTTGCATACTTATTATTCTTATTTTCTATGTTCTTATATTCTCTATGCTTATATATTTCTATTCGTGACTGTAACGCTACCCGATTTCCCCCCCGGGATCAATGAAGATTCTGATCCTGATCCTGATTCTGATTTAGGATAAGGATAAGGATCATTTTCTTCCTTCCAGAGCAACAACAGTAGCCCTCTCGGGAATCCCATGCACGTAATTCCTTCTGTCAGAAGGCCTGAGCAGGAACCAGAGTCAACCTGTTCCCCCGTCGATATGACGACGCTCGGTGAAGACGTGTCTGTTGACTGTGCCGTCACGTCTGATGTGCGTTCTCGCTATGGGCCATACGCACGTGCATACGCACACACACTGCATGCACCACACACACACACACACACACACACACACACGTCCCATTTAATTATAATACTATTGTAATCTTTCTTTAAGAAATCTCAAATCCTAAGCGTATTTTTAACAACAATGCAAGCAGAGGATAAGACACCCACCCCGTTTCCCACCAGACTCTTTCTGTCTCTATCTTTATATAGTGTGTTAATGGCATGGCAACAGCAACGCTTTATCCTAGGGGCTCACTCGCTGCCAAAACACAGATGATGCAAAGTGACTGCAAGTTAGCTTCCCCAATTAGCTTGCGATGCTAACAGCAGCATGGTGCCATATGGGGACAGAGATTGTCGACTGTAGCGGCAAATTCAATTGTAATTCACTTTGGATAGCATTGAATGCTATCTTTTTGAGTAATAACAATGCTAAATAAAGCGTGTGCGTGTCTGTGTGATTCCGTGCTTTGTCGCTGTGTGAGTGATTTGTACTCGCTAAAATGAATAGCATCTGTTCAGTGTGTTCACATGCATCAGGCGGCATTTCATTATCATTACGCATGTGTGTGTTTTGTGCAATCGTGTGCATGACTGAAAGACGGCCAGCTCAAGGCAGCAGCACCAACGGGTCCTCACAATTACCATGGTAACACATCCAGCTTTCCCTCCAACACAAGATACAAAGCCCTGTTTCTTTTCATCCAGCAATTTCAAAAAAGAAGAAGAAAGAAACACTGAAAAAGCATCGTTAGAGCCGGCTGTCGCACGCGATCGATTAAGCGGCATTACTAATAATTGGCTCACGAGGCATACGAGTACGAGTACGGGGCTGCCCGCGTTCCTTAATTAGCTGCTGTGACGGCTGTATAGGGACGAGGGCGGAGCCGAGGCATGTTTTGTAAACGACGCTGTGATGTCATCGATCTACCTGGATCCCGAGCGGCGTATCTCCAGGAGACTTCTGAGGTTACCCTCCCGGGGGGACGCTGAGCTCTGCGCTGTTTGATCCCCATCTTGACTTGATTGCGACGTAATTCATCATATAGAGACGACTGGTGCGGCTTTTACAGGAACAGAGGGAGACAGGCAGGTGGTCGTGTGTGATATTCATTGTGTGTGTGGGTGGGCGTAGGCGTGTTTGTGTGTGTGTGTGTCTGCGTAGGCGTGTTTGTGTGTGTGTGTGTGTCTGCGTAGGCGTGTCTGCGTGTGTATGCGTGTCTGTGAAGGTATGTGTCTGCCACTGTGCATTGGTTGTGTTTGTGTGTGTGTCCATGTGCGTTGACATGTATCCGTGTTAGTGGGTGTGTGTCTGTGCCAGCACGTGTGTGTGTGTGTGTGTGGTGGTCTTAATGGAAGCTGGTTCTTCTACCCTGAAATCTAGACAGGAAGGAGGGCGGAAACAGATTGTCCCTCAGCACTTATTTTCCACTGCGCGAGTCGGTTTCCCAGGGTGCAGCTGGAGTTTGACAGCACGATATGATAAGCAGATATGATTCGGCAAAACAAATAAACACAGCAGGTGTTCATTTGTGTACTTCCATTACCCTGGAAGGAGGGACCGTCTTGTGTGTTCCTTCTCCTTAAGAGGGTTTAGGGTTAGGGGGCATCACAAAATGTGGCCTGAAAAGTCCTTTGAGTAACTGTGATTAAGGGCTATACAAATACAAATGACTTCACCTGACAGCACGAATAATAAGGAATACAAATGATTATATGTTTCTTTTATACAGAGCTTTTCAAGGTAGTCAGACACACTTTGCAAAGCACAAGCGTGTCACAGACAGAATTTAAGACGAATGCAAATGCTCAAAGTCACATTAAAACGTTTAAAAAGGCAGCTGTTCAAGTGGTAGAATAGGAGATGGGCACAGAGAGGAGAGAGAGCTGGATGTTAAAAAAGGGAAAAAAAGAAAACTGGTCGCCATGCCGACAGACCTTGGCGATTTGAACTAATCCACCTGCGGGTTGCTGCCGCCGTTCAATTGGACAGGACAATCTCCGGGCCTGGGAACCAATGAGCCGCATCCTTCCTGCCTGTGTCGGATATTGTCAAATTCTTCATCAAAACACTTCACAGGCCCATCTCTTCTCTTTGTCTTTCTTCTTCTTCTTCTCTTTCTTCTCGTTTTATCTTATTTGTGTTGTTCCTGTTGTGGAGTGTGTGTGCGGTTGGTGGCTGCACACCTGTGGTGCATTGGCCAATCAAGGCACACAGGATGAACCAGCCTTCACCACACACACTCAAGAGGAGAGCTGACAAGCATTTCCCACCTGCTGTCTGCAAAACCAAATTCTACAATTCGCCGGTGTGCCATCATCTGCCTGTGGTCGGAAGAGTCCAGGAAAACGGCGTGGCTTGTAGCAAACAACCACTGCTACACTTGTGTTTCCCTGGGGACTGTTATTTGACGTACACAGCTCACAGGAAGTAAGAGATCAGAAATTGCGTTTCGGTCGTCGATGGGACCAGAGGGACATCGCCTAGACTAGATCCACTGGATCATGACAACATCAACGGAACCGAAGCGCTTCTTCGTTCCTATTGGTGCACTAATCTCATTGCCGGTGATTGCCTCCTGGCTCCGCCCACTTTTACTCCTCCATTTCACTACAGGGGAAAATGAATAAGCTTGCCTCTATCGCTCTTAGCGGTATATTTTAAGTCTCCAACTGCAAATAAATGTTGTGTTCTAATTTAGCTATTTTTTCTAAGTTGTTTGAGTCGGAATTTTGGCTAAGGGCAAGCTAACGACCGTTGTTAGGTGACATGCCTAATGTCTGCCATATATGGGCAACGTTGCCCATATGGCAGTAGAACTACACCTTTGGCTCTCCTGGGGAGAGCATTGTATGTTCACCCGAGTCACCAGAGTCAGTATTTTCCATCGTAAACACAAGTCTAAGTAAAATCTAATAAACTCAGAGTTTATTTAGGGTAGGGGGAAAGCGATACGGGTGAAACCAACCGAGCGCTCTGTCCTTCTGGGGGTCTGAGTTCGTCACACGTCTAGCCTACGACTCCCAAGAGGCCGAGAGGGAGAGTGGCCAAGAGAGAGACAGAGGAAGAGAAAGAGACATGGACCGAGAAGGAGGGAGACAGGAGAGAGGGGGAAAGGAGAGATGAGAGAGAGAGAGAGAGAGTGACAAGGCAACTCTGCGAGACACTGGGCTGTTTTCCTCTGGGCCGTGGTCTGTCCTGTGGAGAGAGAGTTGGAAACGGAAACATTATAGCTTCAGACAGAGGGTCAGCACGGTTCCCTAACTCACACACTGCAGTCCCAGGTAGTAGTTCTCCTCGCAGCTAGCAAGCCACAACTGGCCTTCTCATAACTCCTTATACCTGTACCTCAGTGCTTCACAATCGCTTGTTCAATGGACAATCATTTCTGTTTGTATAGGTGTTCAAACCGCCAAGGTCCTGTCGGCATGGCGACCGGTTTTCTTTTTTTTCCTCCTTTTTTAACATCCAGCTCTCTCTCCTCTCTGTGCCCATCTCCTATTCTACCACTTGAACAGCTGGCTTTTTAAACGTTTTAATGTGACTTTGAGCATTTGCATTCGTCTTAAATTCGTCTGTGACACGCTTGTGCTTTGCAAAGTGTGTCTGACTACCTTGAAAAGCTCTGTATAAAAGAAACATATAATCATTTGTATTCCTTATTATTCGTGCTGTCAGGTGAAGTCATTTGTATTTGTATAGCCCTTAATCACAGTTACAGTCTCAAAGGATTTTTGTGACATTTTGGGACATTTTGGGACGCCCCCTAACCCTAAACTCTCTGAAGGAGGGTTCCATAACATTTTTAAATAAAAAAAATTTATTGTATGCCCCCTGTGCATTTCAGGAGTCCTCAAGTGGGGGGCCGAACCCAAGGTTGGTTTAGAGATCGTATAGAACTAAGAAAGTAATAAGTCTTCTTATGTAATTAATCACGACTCCAACACTGATTCATACAGCAACCTGTACGTTTAATACCTTTAATGTTAACACGTAGCGCTGCCTCATTGCAGACAATCGAGGCAAAACAAAGGATATATCCGTAGTGTGACCAGCTTCACAGGTATGTCACTTAACCTAACTCTAAACGTCAGTCACTAATGAAACGGAAAAGAATAATATAGATATTAATATACCTGTATATATGATAATATTTAGACGTTGCCATGGTAGCCATCAATGAGTTCCAATGCCATTGTCATTTACAAAGTATAAATATTGTAGCAAGGCTGTTAGCTAGCTCAGTAGCTCGATACTTAGCCTCGGCTACAGTCGGAAAGATTGACTCTGTGTTCGCGTTCAAGGCAACAAGCCGACATTTCACACTCTAAATCAAAATGCAAATGGGGTTGACACTTTCAAACCGATGCTCTGCACTACTGTCGAGTCACTCGGGTCTGTGTGTAAGACGTCTGTTCATTCAAGCATCTCTCCTTTCAAGCACGATTCGATACAGTAAAACAGCAGCGCGACAGTGTTCCAGTAGCGCCACAGCATGATAAATGGCCAGGGAACAACCGCGCATGAACACGGCTGCCTTTTTAGTGTTGTCTTTTAGTGTTAGAAATGTCTTCCATTCTGGAATGGAACGCGGAAGTTCCGGGCTCGTTGCTTGGATGCGCAGATGATTTGTAGATCAGTTGGTTGCAGAGCAGCCCCGAGCAGCGTTTTGGAAGGTAGATGCTAGAGAAAGACGCTAATTCGCTCTCACGAAATATTTGTGAATCGGTTGGGGTCCCACTACACACTCCCATCATGAACATCAATCAAATCAAAACATTCAAATCGGGGACGGATGCCCTATCGTCACACACACAAACACCACACAAGTGTATTTATCGAGTTTATTGAAGGGAACACAGTTCTGCTGTTTACCCACACACACACATTATTTATAAATGGGCTACCATGCATGACACACACAACGCTCAACACTCTCGTCTTCTCTCGACGTCCACATGAACACATTTTGTGCAGTAAATCCTACACCCGCAGAC
>OMKP01023956.1:0-11822 GCA_900302375.1 Bathygadus melanobranchus
TTGTTCCTTTTTATTATTTATTTTATTGTCGTATCACCATAAGACACGATGAACGTGCAGTCTCGGCACACATAAAACCAGTTTGAGATGATTGTGAGCAGCCCCATGTATTCAGTAGTAGACTATTCTCTGGGGATTCAAACTGCTTCCTCGTGAGCAGTAGACTATTCTCTGGGGATTCAAACTGCTTGCTTGTGAGCAGTAGACTATTCTCTGGGGGATTCAAACTGCTTGCTTGTGAGCAGTAGACTATTCTCTGGGATTTCAAACTGCTTCCTTGTGAGCAGTAGACTATTCTCTACACATGGGGATTCAAACTACTTCCTTGTGAGCAGTAGACTATTCTCTGGGGATACAAACTGCTTGCTTATGAGCAGTAGACTATTCTCTGGGGTTTCAAACTGCTTCCTTGTGAGCAGTAGACTATTCTCTATACATGGGGATTCAAACTACTTCCTTGTGAGCAGTAGACTATTCCCTGGGGATTCAAACTGCTTCCTTGTGAGCAGTAGACTATTCTCTGGGGATTCAAACTGCTTCCTTGTGAGCAGTAGACTATTCTCTATACATGGGGATTCTAACTTTTGCCTCATGAAAGGTATATTATGATTCAAAATGACTGAGGGAGAATTTGCCATATGAAGGAAAACCATATGTAGGACAGATCATGGGGATTGAGGAAGAGGGGAAAGATCTGTAGGTGAATGACATGCAGACACTTGCAAACCAGATATTATGTTACATTTTATAAATTATATATCTTATTATATTTGGTGTGACATTCAGGTTTGTTACCATATAAATGACTTTTTTTAAATAAATTGTACAAATCTTAATAGGACATGTTGACAATGGTCAAAATCATTTGTTTTGATGTATAACAATATCTGTTTTATTATTATTAATTATTATTATTAATTATTCAAAAATATATGGAAAGTTGAGGACGAGAGGATTTACCCTCCACCATGATTAACAAAAATAAAAAAACATGAATTAATTTAAAAGAAATGGTGGATTAAGAGAATAACCTACTGATATGGGATTATGATAACGTGAATTATTTTCAGCTAATTAAAAGCATCCATTTTAAAAGATCAAATACATTTTTGTAAAGTCAAGCCTCATAATTGAAGGCCTATTTACAAAAAAGAAAAGTATATGAATTCATATGTTCTCTCAGTCGATGTCGTCCAGTGAAGACTTGAAACAGGTTAAATACATTTTACCCAACTCATAAACAAATGCCAAACCAATATCCATCCTCCACATTATTCAACTTCGCTTTGGTTGCATTTTATACACTCAGTCAGATTTTTAGTGAAACATAGCAAAGACATAACTTATAATTTATGCCTTACAAGGACAGTGGAAACTGTGCAGATAAGGTATTAGATGACCATAAAGATGTATGGGAGGTCAGAATGCTGTCCGTTGAACTGTTGGACATAGAATAAACATATTCAAATATTGAAGCTCACTAATGAACGATGTACACACCTGGGGTCCTGGAGAGATGTCAATATTAGGTCACCAATAGAAGATGTAAGTGGGTTAAAGTTTGGGGGAAGGTCCACAGGATAAGGTATATAACATGCATCTTGACTTCAGAACTTCAGCTACTCTGCAGACCAGCTCCAATTTATACTGTGTTGCGTCGTTCAACATTAAAAGTTGTTAACTGTAACACCACAGCTTCTCGACCTCTTTATTTTCATCCTCTTATTATTTGTACAAGAAATGTCATTATCCACGACAATAGCTAACGAATTACAGACATACACACAGAGACCCATTAGAGTTAGATGTAGACCTACTTGCATGGATTAGGTTTTTTGTGTGTGTGTGTGAGAGGTAAGGTGACGTCACTGGCGGTGAAAGCGCAACCCGGAGCCCGGGGCCAGTCTGTGGAAGAGGAGTGACTACTGACTAGGTCTGGTAGTAAGTAGCCTACTCTGAATGTGAGCCGATCGGAATAATACTTTGAACAAAGGCACTACGAAGCAACAATTCACACATCCACTTGGGACTATCCTCGGTTAGGCCTACCGGAGGATTATCTTGTGTCCAACTCTCATCCCGAAAGGACGGTTTTTGTGTACGTTGTGTGGCAATCCGAGCAAGGCGACTTTGCTTTGAGCGAAAACTCAGACGCAATTTCTTCAGGGGGAAAAAAAGTTGTAAAAATCGTGCGGCGGGCCGAACTATCGGTCAACTTTGCCTTGCGTGGTTAAAAACCCTGTTACATAACCCAGGTGTTTACGGATCCTCGGTTTAACGGTGGTCGAAGGGATCTTATGTGGTAAAGTTGGCCCTCGGTGCTTGATAACCTGTGAACACTGCAGCTGTCTGCTGGACTCACACTACATTCCCACTCGGATATGCGCATCGAGCAACAAAGAAACCCTCCAAGCGCCAGGAGTTGTTGTTGTATTCCCTTCGTACACATTGTAATGATTGATTGATTGGGAACACGGGATATCTTTTTTATTTTTATCATCACCAGCATGGAGTGGATTAATAAAAGACTCGCCTGGCAAACAAAGAAGGATACCCCCCCTGTTTGACTGAATGCCGCCGAATAAAGACACAGCCTCGTCGAGAATGGAGGGCGAGTGTGTTCGCCTATTTGCGTTAAACCAACTCTTTTCAGCATGGCAAGGCATATATGTTCGCCCTCACGCCGATCTGACTGCATTGTAAAAGTATTCACAAGACCCCTGTCCCCGCGTACCATATTTTCCTTCCCAACAACAGAGGCGCTGCTAATTTGGTAGGGAACTGCAACATGATCGCGGATATGTTGCAGTTTTGGGCGATTCTGCTACTTTGTGGCAGTGGATCCGCCGCGTCGTACGCCGACTGCAAGGCGTACAACGAACGCTCAAAAGGCGCAGGGAAGAGCCTCGCACCCAACGCCACGGACGACAAGAAAGTGGTGTGCAGCTACATTGAACTCTATCAGGTGTTGCCGTCTGATTCCTTCCCCAACAGAACAGTCACCCTGTGAGTATGCCACGAATCATCCGTATAGTACTGCCATGCCCATGTACCATCACCATATTCACGGTTGCTTCAGTCCATCCATCCACTGTCACCTACATGGCGTCCATCGCTGGCCTACAATCTGAATGACAATAACAACATAATGCAGGCTAAACTTGATGTCTAAGTGCATTATCTGATGATCATCCACTTATGGAGTGAGATACGTTGGATGGATGAGTTGACACGATAAGGTAGCCTAGTTGTTTGGTTTTCGATACTCAGGGGCGACTTTGCACTTGTAGTTAAGAATATGATCTTTGTATTGGGATTGTAGGCTGTTGGCACTATTTTCCCAAGTGCTTATTTGTGCAGTAGTGAATCTCTGTAGATCCCAACATAATGAGACAAACTGAAAGTCCACTTTGGGTTGGGAACTGGTTTCAATTGTTTGTATCAATATTACATTACATGTTATATACTTGTTGTAAAACGACATGGGCGTGTGGGGGGTAATGCTGGTGATTAGCATGTCACGACACTGTTGGCAGTGGTAGAGGGAGAAAATTAACAAGAAACAAACACGGTTTGCCAGTAATGCAGGAATGTGGGGTTTAGTCTTGTATTACAGTGTATTATCCATAGTATCCAAGAAGAACCTTTTTAGTTGGGGCAGTTCTCTTTTCTCCTACACTTCTTACTCACCTTTACATACGTTAGCATGTCTGTTCATTCTTTTTGGCTAGCTTTACCAATGAGCAGGCATTTGTGTGTGTGTTTTCAAAACGCATGCCTTCTCTTGTGTTGTTGTTACCGGCAGTGATGAATTGATGAAGGTAAAGCCTGCTTCTGGGATCCCTGGATGGCCTTCAGAGAGCAGGCGAGAGGCACGTTAGATTGCTTCTACGTAGACTTCAGAGTCCACAAGTTCCTACTTGTCTCCGCTATGCTTTCGTCTTCCCCGAGACATGTTCCGTCACCCTTGGTAAACAAATAGTCTATCTTGGGACAATTGCAGCTTGAAATCGACCCTCGAATCGTCTTCAAAGCCCTTCCCTGCTCCAGAAAGTGCCAATGAAGCCGTGGTTCATTGGCATTCCGTGGAACGCACCATTTGGGGTGGGGGGGGGGGGGGGATTTATGGTATGTAAAATTGTCTAGGCCTCCCTGGAGGTGATGTGATCTGTATGTTTTTACGACGCGCGGTGGGGTTGATGGTGGTACGGCCTCAGGTTTTATTCCAGACTGCTGTAAATGGAGACAAGCGTAGCTGTCCGCCTGGCGGCCCATCATTTCCTCATGGGTTTACACAGCGCAGGTCTGATTTCATAGACGTTTTAAGAACTTAAAACTTTTTAAGGACATCAGATGTGCCCTTCCACTCCAGAGATTACGGAGGGTCCAATCCCCTCACCCGCTCGCCGAATGCAGGCAAAGTACTTCAATACATTTTTGCTTTACTTGCATGAAAGCTAATAAAGCCACATTTGGGACCACTTTGTGATCTGGTCCTGACCTGTGGGGTTTTTACTGGGACGTCATGTTTACACTCCAACTAGGCTAGACCCCCCCTTATTAAAGCCCTCTATTCCCTAACCTTATGTCCCCCAGACTCAAGGCTAGAGAAAATAATCGTACTCCTCTGACTTTGCTTTGGCTCTCGGCAGTCACTGGTCACGCTCATAAAATAGTTTCTATAGGCTGTATTGGGCCAAGAGCGTGATCTAAATGGGACTAAATAGCAGGCATACTTCATACTCACCAGTGATGGCAAACAGACCCTTCTCCTTGGTTTGTTTTGGGCGTCATCCAAGATTTCCCCTGGACACTGCCAGCTCAGAAGGGGTTGGCGTTGCCTGAAAATGTTGGTTACAAAGTAACGAGTATTCTGTGACTCATCTACTACTACGTCTCCTGACTGTGTAGTCCTTCAAGGTCGACGTGAGTTGAGGCTGGTTTAATTTGTAATTCAGTTGGCGTTGAAGCTAGTTTAAAACACGGCGAGGGTTATTTTCTAATGCAACGGTGTGTGTTTTTTTTGCCCCACGCACAAGAGGCTATATTGAGACACATTCTCCCCTTTAAAATTAAAGGCCCTGCCAGGAAACGGTATCACACGGTTTGATTAGAGACATTTGTTGTACTTCTCCCTGTTGGTTGTAGGCCTACTGCTGTTTCCATCTGGATAGATGTCTGACCTCTGTTAACACGAATTCACCTTTCCTGTAGAAAGACATATGCGCATGAATAAGCTACATTTCTTAGTCGACATTGCCACATACTACAAATGCATCCAGACTCCGATACGGTGGGCCTTAAAGCGCATACGTTCCAGTGCTTAAGCTAGTATTATCTTACCCTAACCTGGGGAATGCATGTCGTGGCCCCAGTTTAACTAGGCCACTGAACGGTTCTCGGCGGAAAGGGGATGAGCGATGCATTCGTGCGCTGCCTCCACGTAATCCCACATGACCAAGTAATCGGAGAGGAAACAACGCAAATACATTTACCGTTGGGAAGTCTCACTGTCTACGCGGGCCCGCTTGTGCACTCCATTCACAACAGAAGTATTATTTTCGCGGCACACAGTATAGCTGGGCGTGTACACGAGCGTATTCTTGTGTCCACTTGGTGCTCATATTTCGGCCTACGTGGGCGCGTTACCACCAGACCAGAGCCCTTGCTGGTAGCCTGCTCTACATTGGTGTAGTTCTGCTCCTCTCTCTGCTCATGTTCCTTTGCGCTAATTATTGTACTCCTAGAGTTCTTTCCCAGAAGCACCTGGGGTGGAGCTGGCACGTAGACACACCTGGCCCCAGATCCCTGCACTGGATTAATGTCAGGGAATAAAGCAGGGATTTCCGCCCCGGGCCACAGGAAATGCAAGCGCAGTTTGATGACACATCAGAGTGCTGTAAAGTGTCATGGTTCACAGCAGTGGATGAAACCATGAGCAAAGGCCTGGGACACATCTGGTTTTCTCAGCGAGTTCACTTCCTATGTCTTCAGGGCAAAATGTATGGCCTCATTTTACTGCAGATGAAAGCGAGGGGGAAAAAAGGCAAACAATTATAATTATTGGTTTTTTTTATATCAAAAGTTATAAAGTATCCAAGTTCAAGTGTCATTCCATCGGCATGAATAACACTGCTGTTAACTACATCTTATTAGTGTGAATTCCTTTGCCGTTCCTGTGTGACTTATGAGGTCCATCATGCGTTGCCTGCGGCTGTAAAGGTTTTGTTTTCCTTTCGGCATTTTGGACAAGCATGAGGACTAAAGCAACACTTGAATGTTTTTCCTTTGTCAGGAAACCGGAAAAGGGGAAAATCCCATAGGCCCACCGCTGACAGCTCTAGAAGTCAGTCAGCTCGCAGCTTTGCATTACGTGGAGGGCTTTGTTTTATCAGGCTGCACCAAGGCTTTAGTTTTGTCCATGTCTGTTGAACGAGGAGGAGGATGAGTGGAGTGGGAGAGAGACGTGCTGGTTTTTGTTTTTTGGCGACCGTCGATGACCTATTGTCGGGCTGTTTGCGTTCCGTGTGGCCGTTTTCCCTCAGCCAGAGGAAGCGACAAGTCGGAATGTGCTCTCTATACATTCCCCTAAGAATTATCTTTGGTCCATGTTAAAAGACATTAACGTCGGTCTTGTGACTTCAACAGAGTGATGGGCTACAAATAATTTGAATGGCCATTGCTTTTTTATCTGTGTGAACAGATGGATATTCTTTATGGGTATTTTGAATCCTAGCTAGCTTAAAAACAACAACGAAAGATCTTATGAAGTCAAAATAAATTCCATCAACCCACCACAACCATAAGTGGATGAACGGCGAATAACGTCAATGTCATAATTGTTCGAAGAATGTTATTATATATTTTTTGAAATCACATGGTTAGGTTCAGATTTTCAAATGAATGTATCTCTGCAGACATGAGAGCAGCACATGAGAGACTGTCTCTCCATGACAATGGATTGTCTTTGTCTTTGGTCAACAAGCTAAAACGAATTGAGACAGGTTTTGTGACACCATGCTAACCTGCCACTACTATTAGGCATGACAAACACATCACCCTTTACAACTCTAACACTAAGAGACTCAGAGTTGAAATCTGCAGGATTGGTTGTTTTTGAAGGGACTTAATAGTATCAGGGTTTTAACACTGTCTTCTTTTGTGGACTTCTCCCTCCACACCTACATACTCCGTTGAAGGACTAAAACAAAGCAACTGCTTCCCCAGTTGTAGATTTATAATGTACACACAAGTTATTAGTGAAAAATAAAATTACTTAACTGCTGTTGAATGTTGGCTAATGGAAATGCTGTCAATTTTTTAAACTTATTGCGGAATCATTAAATGTAAGCTTTTTGTCACTGAAAGTAGATATTTCAGAGCACATTCCACCATTCACTGTAAATCACAACAGCACTCTGCGCTTCTCTGGAAGTTGGTGAGGTTCCTTCAATGGTTCCGTCCTGGCTTAGGCTCAAACTGCTTTTATCTGTGGATCAAGATAAGGTTCACTCCCCTCCTGTGCTCTTATGGGCCCACATAAGAATTCAATTGGCTGCTCTTTGGGTTTGCAGTCAGAGGCGGTGAGGAAGCTGTACAGACATCCTCGGGGATGGTGGGGGGTGGCGGGCAGTGAATATGCAAAGATAAACCGTTATGCTGGGTTTGCGTTGTAAAACAAATGTTTTAAAGGCATTTGCCGAGGAAGGCATGTCAGCAAAACTAGCTTTTTTTATCGTCTTCTCTAGGCTACATTAAGTGAAATTGACTAAAATCTGGAATTCAACAGGCTCCAAGACCGTAAAAGGATTTCCATTTTTAGGAGAGTGTAGAATACAAATATAATTTTCATTTTCCCTTGCTTGGCTTACTTTGCCCTTGACTAAACCATTGGTTTTCCTCTTTTGTTGACTATAATCTCACAGCAATAGTTCACTGGTACCAATAGCTAGCTAATGTTTCGTTCATAGCTAGGCTACGCATGCACCATTGGTCATTTTTTAATTGGCTGTGTCAAACTTGTCTTGGGAGACCGTAGGTGCTTTAGGCTCAATTACCTCTAAGTGTAGCCATTCCATTTGTTCTGGAGTAGAACATGAACTCGGCAAATTAGCCCTCCTACCTAGCCCGAAGTGGCTAATGCAACATATAGAAAGCCCTGTGTGTTGAAACCCAAGTGGTTGTATTCACACAAGGTCACGGTCCTGTGACCAGGGAGAGGAAGACTGAGGGATGGGCTTGGCCAGGGACTCTCAACCAAGCCTCCGGTGGTTTTGGAGAGAAGGCCCTTTACAGGAAAAGGGGTCTAATTACTGAAGGGCATGAATTTATTTAGATAGCCGAAAGAGTAACAAGTTTAGACGCGTATCACATTTGTGTTCATGCGTCGGATTTTGAAATTGATTTACATGGGCCTATAGTGTATTTACACAGCAGTTGTGCTTTAAAGAAATAAATTGCTGAACCTAATTATGTTATGCTTGTTTATCATTCATGTGTGCAGAGACAAGCATTTCCGTGGCTGATGGCAAAGTCGGATATAATATTTGTCTTGAAACAAACTTCTTGGAGTAATGCATGACCCAGTGAAGAAGGGGGAAAAAAAAGACGATTAGTCAGGGATGCTTAACATTTTGTTTCTGTGCCATGCCATCGTCCCGAGTTCACCCAGAGTTCAGCCTACTCACATTTAATATGATAAACTAGTCATCGTTGCCATCTGTTAGCTACGGCAAAACTACTAATTCCCCAATGAAAAGTAGACGCATGTGACTCATTTTCTTTAACAGAAGGTCCATTTCTTCCCCCTATAGCATCAGACTGTGATGGACTTAACAGTCTTGTCCACTGACATTTTAACATACGCCTCGACTGTGGGAAGAGACTCTACAACAGCAAAGTGAGGCGTACACATCGTTTATTCCTATCCCTCTCCCTTCACGCTATCTCGCTCTCACTGTCTTGTCGAGTGGTTGAACGCCAAAAGCCAAATATCCAGTGACACCCGTGAGCCCAACCCTGTAATAAAACAAGCCCTCAACACCCGATAATGACTGCAATCTGGCCCCGGGCTGTGGGTGCCGCCAACACGCATGTCACCCACCACATCCCCTCTCTGTTAGCCAAAAATGTACGCTAACCACCTAAGTTCCTATTTGGTTTTTCTCCCCGGGGTTGGCACCAAGTGGGAGTTGAATTAGAGTTGGCACTTGTTGGCAGGTCTTTTGGGCCGGAGATTAACTTTGGCAGTTGTCTTATTTGAAAAGCTAGAGAAGAAGTCACTGGACGTAGTGGTAGTAGTTTAGTGGTACTTTATTCCACAATTCATTCATTAATCGATTAGTCAATTCTGCACATATGTTGCACATATGCGCGTACTAGGCTATATTGCAATATAATGATCATTGGAAGAGGACAATTTTCCCATAATTTTTCTTTTATGCGGGCAATTGTTCATCATTCCCAGTAGATACTATGTATATAGCGAATGCTCAGAAGTGTTGAATTGTGAATTAGCATCCCATGTGTGATATGTCTAATTAAAAATTAGTCTCGTTGTTCCATCATAATGGCAGTATTCAAGCAAGCGATACTTGGCACATTTCTTTGTAAACAGGAGGCTCATAATTGCTGGCAGGCCCTCAGTGGCAGTAATGTTATGATCAACTGTTCCAAAGATTGGCCCACAACACAAGTCATGAGATATTGCCATTTGAATCCACCCTTCTAAGATGACCCGGTCCGTGATCAAACTCCTCTCCGTGGCGTCAGATAACCTGGGGCACCAGTGACTCATCTTTCAATGAATCAGATCCTAACGGGCGGAGGCACGGGATCCTTTTTTTTCGTTTGGTTTACTTTGGACGGCGAGGTGCAACCATTTTTAAGCGTGGTGTAATATCAGTAGTGTGTCTCGATTTGGGCCAGATTATGTCTACATTTTTCAATCTTCGATGCATTTATCTTTGCTTTATTTCTTCACAGAATATTGAGCAACAACAAGATTCAAGAATTGAAGAATGGATCCTTTGTTGGTCTGGCTCTACTGGAAAGACTGTAAGTATAATCTTTTATTCGGTTACCGGTACTTCCAGTAAGGCACAAGCAGTGGCTGGCTCTTCTGCATGAAAATGCAATAACTCAGCATCGTGTATTGGGTTGTACCCTCAATTATGAATACTTAATGAGGAACAATTAATGTTTTCAACACCGTTAACTGTCGGTCACTACACCGACATCTGCAACATTTTGACTCCAGGAGTCAATCAAAGTTCTCCATCACTCCACGCGGGAAGAGATGGGTGGAGGCCGGGTAAACATGTGCTGGCTTTGTGCCAACCGAACATCCAGGTCACAGAACGCGAGAAGGCGCCCGCGCCCAGCACTTAGCCGCGGTTAAGAATAGCAGCACGTGGCCCGGGGAGAAGTAAAAGACAGGGAAGATGGCGCTAGAAAAACGCTAATTATAGAAATGGCCGCCAGGGTTTGTGTGTCTGTTGTGTGGGATGAGATGAGATCACAGCAAAACAAAGGGGTACGGAGAGACTTCTAGATCACTGGCCTTGGCGCATCACTGGAAGCATCTAAGCGTAATGGGAAAAGAGAACCTAAAGGGAAAACATTTGGGCCCAAGTCATTGAAAGGAGTATGTCAGTAGTGAGGATCGACATTTTTTGGCCGGACCGCAGCAATGCGGGGCCAGCCCTATAAAGTGGAAAGTCAGTGACTGACTAACTGACTGACTGATGAAGTTACGCCATCGGTCAGCCGAGTGTAGGAGTTTCCCCATTGACTGTTCATTGACCGTACACCGTCCAGCCATATACTAGGTTTCCGCCTAGTATTTTATTGGCCCTGAAGTGTGCTAATATTGGGATTGGATGGGGGATTGTTGACTTTGGTAGTAGTGGTTGTCTTTCAGTGGGCTCTGTCAAAATGCTGAACATTTTGGACTAGTTGCCTTAGCCATTGAGAACATTTTGGAAGAGTTGAGCTAAGCCATTGAGAACATTTTTGGAAAAGTTGCCCGAGTAACTGAGAATAATTTGGAAGAGTTTAGCCGAGTGGCTCGTCCTAGCATGGAGGAGACCATCCACAAATTTGGGGTTTGGAAACTCCCCACATTGGCTCCGTTCCTCCTTGGAGATCCCGGGCTCGTGGCCCAGGGCCCGCGCTGCACACAAATCCCGGGTGATTTATCACTCTCTGAAATGGCTTCATGCAGATAAAGTAACCAGACCATTAATGGACACATTTCTGTGCAATACTAACACAGCACTACACTGATCTGGAATTTCTGAAGGACATATTATGTACTCCCCCCGCCTCCTCAAAAATGAAGGTGAAGTCAGAGAAGCATAGTCAAAGCCTTTTAGTCATGTTTAGGCCTATTTATATCACTAGGTAATCTACGGGCAGCTATTTAACAAAATGGGCTGCGTTTTAAGTTGTTTATCTTCCTAATCCCTTTTTCTTCTTCCCCTTTACATACTCTCTCTCTCTCTGCTGCAAGTATTTTATTCCTCTGCATTGAATGCTTTGTAATTGCTTATGGTTTGTGCCTGGGCTCATTCAGTTTCCTTCTCACTTTGTTATGCTGTCTTCTTTTCTCACGTTAGTGCTGTTCCAGGGGGTTAACGTCACACAACTCGCATGCTCCCGTAGGAACGGGTTTTCTATTGATATGCAGGAGGCAGCCCCCCTTTGGGCTTTTGATTTGGGTCATACGCGGCTCTTCACTTTTCAAAGCCGCAGTACCAAAGGATAAACACAGTGCCATGTTCTCAATCCACAATTAAAAGAAGAAGAAGAAGAAGAAGAAG
>OMKP01023957.1:0-10138 GCA_900302375.1 Bathygadus melanobranchus
TGTTTAAGTCGTTGTTTAACTCCCTCTGCAGGGATCCTACTGGGCCATCGACAACAACCCTAAGGAGGACTCGGTGCCGAGTCGGCCCAAGAAGAGGCCGCGATCTGGGGAGAGGGTAAGGAGCCCGCCTGCCCCCTGACAGTTATGTTACCTGACAGCTGCTTAGGAAATTCACTTTCTTTAACACTTTTGTTAACCAAAATGGCCTTTCGGGTGATTTTGGATCATTTCCAAGGCAATTTGATCAAATGATGGGAAATACCTTATTTTTTCTATGTTGCATGACTCCAATTAAAAAACAAAATGTATCCCAAATTCAAGGGCAATTATTTAAAAATGACATAGTCATTCTGACACTGCTACCTGGTGGAGTCCACTGCTACAGGTGATTTATTTGTAGGGGCGGCACCAGCTCAGGAGGTAGAGACAGTTGTCTGACAACCGGAAGGCTGCTGGTTCGATCCCTGGCTCTGCCTAGCTAATTGTCGAGGTGTCCCTGAGCAAGACACCTAACCCTAACTGCTCCCAACGAGCTGGTTGTTACCTTGCATGGTTGACACCGCCGTCAATGTATGAATGTGAGGCAATGTAAAGAGCTTTGGATAAAACCGCTATATAAATTAAATCCATTTACCATTTGTGTTTTTTTTACGGATCCGTACCTTTCAGACCGAGATGTGTGGGAAACGATGTCTTTTATAAAGAGGGCTTGGTATAACTGGATTCAGAGTTCCTATGGCCTTCATGTCTTAAAGGCTGCAGTATGCAGCCTGGCGATGGTGGGTGTACTGTTCTAATCAAGGCGCATACTGTATATTCTCCTTTCTAAGCGTGAGCGGGTTTCATTGTTTTCTCGCTCACGGTCAAGGCGCCTTGATTGGCTTCTCGTAGTCAGATATGTTTCTTTTGAAAGACTCTTCTAAAAAGATTGCTCGTGATCGACACAAACGTGCGCTGGAGCGTCCCCGTCTCGTCCCTGAAGACTTCAACCAGCCACAGCGACAGCGCAGAATTTGATAAATAAAACCGCCAAGAGACAGCGGGTGTAGGCAGTAGTTGAGAGGCACAATTGGTTTCTTAGCAGCGCCTATCAGAGGGGCCTATCACTGTATGTATTACTTGTGTGTGAGCGAGTGTGATGGTGGGGGCGTTTCTGTGCAAGACGGAACCCGCAGCATCAGCCCTGCATTACAAGTATGTGGCCGGAGCTCCGTCCGGTCACCTGCTGATAGCACCTGTCTGGATGCAGCGAGGCGCCGGCTGTCTGGCCAGCCACCGTGTTGGATCTGGACTCTCTGTTTCGGTGTCCTCCATGTTGGATCTTGACGCGTGTCCAGCAAGCGGCGGATACGCATGCGCGTGGTTGTAGCGACAGTAGCCACAGTAGCAGTAGCAGTACACTGCATATGTTAAATCTGCCTTGCTGTTGAAATATTTTGAGAATGGCTTTGCCAAAGCTACAGTACAGTTCTGTGAGTTGTTTTCATGTTTTTAGACGCCGGTGGAAGCCGAGCACCAACGGCACTCTGCTAGTCTCATTGAGGATGCCTTAAAGGGGAAGTTCGCCGATTTTCAACCAGCTTCATATCATTTAAATGTGTTTTGTTTACCTTTGCTCCCCACTGATTTTGGATGCCGGATGACGTGAATCTGTTGGATTTGCATCTGTACTGAGCTGCAGCCCAGAGACACAGAGAGCATCGGCAACAACTGCAGGGGGTTTCACACTATATCCCGAATGCGGAGAGAGATAAGGTTGAACATCGGCAAAGTTTCCCTTTAAGTCAGAGATTATTGCGCCGACCGTCTGGCTAAAGGAATCACTATTTCGTCTGCCTGCATGCTGTCTGGGTTGCCTCTCTCTGTCTCTCCCTGTCTCTCCCTATGCCTGTGTGGGTGTGCGTGCATGAGAGAGCGAGAGAGAGCGAGAGAGAGGATGAAATAGGAGAAACTAAACAGAAGGTGGGAGAGAGAGAGTAAGGTAGAGCTGAGAGATGAAGATAGGTGAGAGTCAATCAGATGGGGAGATAGAGAGAGAGAATTATGGAGAGGTGGGGTTGGGGGAGAGAGTATTAATGAGAGGTATAATCAGGAGAGAGAGAGCATTAAGGAGAGGTAGAATCAGGAGAGAGAGTATTAAGGAGAGGTAGAATCAGGAGAGAGAGAGAGTATTAAGGAGAGGTAGAATCTGGGAGAGAGAGGGGGGATTAGAGACGTGTATTCCATCTTATTACCACATGAAGCCCCCTTGGGCGGCCATTAGACATATTTTCCTCCGGCAGCGATTTTATTATTTTCCCTTCATTGTTTCTTTATTTATTTACGAACGTTAATTAATTCGGAGCCTTGTCATCGCGCTGTCCCGACGCGGAAGGGGCCCCTTAGACTCTCCCCCACGTCCGGCGAGCGTCGCAGGGAGACACACCGCGTGCTGTCACATGGCCTACGGACAATTAGAGAAGCCTTAACTGTTGTAACGGGAGGGGGGTGGGGGTGATAATGACTACGATAATGCCAGAAAAGGAAAACATCGGACAACGAGACAGCTGCCAATTGTCGACGCTCGCCACGACTTAAAGCTCGGTACAAACACAAGATTTTCAAATTTTCAAAAGAGTGGTGACAGTGATAGGCTGATGGTTGATAAATTGATGGAGGATATTCCACAAAAGCTTTTCTGGTGCAAATGTGTCACAAATCTCTCTCTCTGAGACAACAAATCATAAATAAACAAATCGCGAGTCATATTTAAAAATACACCTAAGTGTTGGACAAATGTTATCCGGAATTTCTCGAATAATAATATTCAGGAAATTCCAGATAAATCGGTGGTCTAATCGGTAAGTCGGTACATTTGTCCAAGAGTACTAATGTGTACAGAACGTGTACATATATGTGGTAATAAAACCTCTGGTACCACGCTGCCATGTCACGTGTCTGTCTCCGCGGCGACCTTTCTGTCTGCCCTGGTTCCTCCTGGTTCTGGAACCTCCTCTGGTTCCTCGGCTTCCGCAGACTCCCGTGTCTCCTCACCTCCTCCTTATTGTCTCGCTAAGTCTTCTTTACTCATGGAAAACGCGGCAAAAACACTTTTCTTTCTTTTTTTTGGCTCTGGAGAGTTTATCATAAATTAAAGATTGCATTGTTGCCGACCAATCCTCTTACTGTAAGCAGTTTGGCAGAGGCAGCCAAGATACCTTGAACCATGAGAATAGTGAAAACACGTACCTTCACTTATTTGATATTATTATTATATCAGTCTGTGTCTGTTTAACCTTCCTTCAACCTTTCAATTGTCCCGAGTCCTCACACTGAGCTGACCCGACTTGAGGCTTTTATGAGTATTAAAAAAACTCACTTTCTCCGGGAAAGTTATGAAAAACATATCCGCCTTCGTCTCATCGGACTCACGGGTCCTTATCCGTGTGTTCTAAGCGTGCGCTAATTAAATTACATTAAATTAGTTGCATCTGAAGCATAGGGGATGTCTCCTTTCCGCCCCGGGTTTGTCTGGGTCCAATCTGGTTTACATTGTCACCGGCCTCCTTCACACTCTTAATGGAAAGCAGTCTTGTGTTTGGGTTCCGCTGCGACACCGACTCATGTTTCATACAAACTCCTTTCACATGAACCGTATGAGTGTATAAGCAAAATCGGGGAAAAAAACAGCATATACAGTGTAACATATACCGTGTGGAGAGTTTGGGAAACATTGAGAATACATTTTTTAAAAAGGAACGCTGTTTGACCGTACGCAACAGGTACACAGTCAGAATACGTAAACCGTCGTTGTGGGGAGAAAAAGAGTATTCACTCAGTGAACGTGACCTGGCTACAGAGGAGGGATGGACAGGTCATAGACAGACCCGATACGAGACCATCGAGCTGCAGACGAAGCTGCACCACGTAACCTCCTGTCAAATATGATGACATTCGAAGCACAGATTTCAGTCCAAACAGCCTTCGGTCCGGGTCCGTTGGGGTGAGCTGCAGCGGTGTGCAATGCACAGGCCCTGTTGCTCAAAGCAGCTGCACGCTGGATGACGGTTGTATTGTATGTGACCGAGATGTGACGTTTTTGTACAGATGCACGCGGGTCTCAGTTTTACTCTGTACTTGCTTTGGCAACACAATTGTTTGTTTCCCATGCCAATTAAGCTTTATTTTTTTAATCGAATTAATTGAGATAACAACAAAATAAATAAACTACCGTCGTACCTACCGGCCGTCAATTAACCAAAACCAATCACAGTATGGACAATCGGACGCCCGCGGAGAGATAGGCAGTCCAATACAGAACTACGGCTCCCTGTAGCGTATCGAGAGTTGATCTGACTGCTAACAGCTGCGTTTGCCGCACCAACAGGCTTCCACTCCCTACACTCTGGAGTCTGAGTCTCTGAGGATGGACTGTATCATGTCTGGAGGGAGCTCCCCCAGCCTGGCTATCAACACCGTCACCAACAAGGTAGGATGTGGACGCGGCTACATGCTGTGAGTTGCAAGCGGCGTGTCACACATGTGGTCAGAGGTTAGAAGACGCGAGTTAGATGTTCACAAGTTAGAAGTTAAAAGGTAGGGGTCACAAGTTGCAAGTTAAATGCTACAAGTGGACTTAGAAGTTACACGTTACAAGTTAGGTTACAAGTTAGGTTACAAGTTGCAAGTTTGTAGTTACTGAGTTGGTTGGAGTTTACAAGCAGATTTCAGGATCCTAGTTTGGCTGAGCACTGAAGCTTGGTTTCAGGTCTCTACTGTTATGTCAGAGGTTTGTACTTCCTGACTGTTGAGGAAGTAAAAGCCTGGTGTTTTGAGTGAACCATCTGTATTCATTAATTATCCCAGCTCAGTGTCAAATGCGTGGGGGGGAGCGAAACAATCGCAGGACTTTTAATTTCTAAACCCAATTTAATTGTCCACCACTGGTTTCCATGTCAAATTCATTTGGTCTATCACAGTCTATCACATCCAATTCACTTTTGGATCGACTCTGTTCAGTTCCTCTGGCTAAATATAACTTGTATAATGAACTGTTTGATTGTAAGTCTCTCTTTCACCACCAGCTCATTTCAGACACTACGTCATTGAGGAACTCTTTTCGGAATGCAAGAAATGAACCAGGACACACACACCAGCCATCAGAAGCAAGCATGCTTTCCACTCACTAGCTGTCAAGGACACACACACACACACACACACACACATAGAGATGCCCACACACCCAGAGGGAGGCTGACTGACCTCTGACCCTCGTACGAGGGTCAGAGGTCAAGTATCAAGACCTTTGCGCCCATCTGTTTTGCCATGTCCACACACACACACACACACACACACACACACACACACAGCGGTGCAGTTTATTATAATGACATCACCGCATAACTCCAGTGTATAAATAAAGCCATTCGTGTGTGTGTCCGTGTGTGTCTGTGTTTGTCCGTGTGTGTCTGTGTTTGTCTGTGTGTGTCTGTGTTTGTCCGTGTGTGTCTGTGTTTGGCCGTGTGTGTGTGCGTGCATGATGTAGGTAGCGCTGTACAACGCAGACACGGAGGGCAGCGAGAGTCCCGGGAGCCTGGGAGGAAGTCTGAGCACCAGCCTGTCAGACCAGAGCCTGGCCTCCCTCAACCTGAACACGGCCAGCAGCACTGCACACCCGTACCCCTCAGTAAGGCCGCTCACACACACACACACACACACACAGACACAGACACACACACGGAGCTCACTGGGTACCCCTCAGTAAGTCTGTCTGTCTGTCTATAGCTGCGTTTCCACTGCAGGAACCAAGGTCTAAATTAAGTTCCGGGGACTATTTTACCCCCCAAAAAGGTCCCTGCTCGGGGTTGTGTACTTTCCAAAAGTTCAGGAACTTTGAAGGTAGAAGGTTGGACTTGAAGCGCTGAACATTCCTGAACATCTCCATCACCTCGCGGTCAATCTCTGCAATAGCACATCGAATCAGTTTGCTTACTTTAAAGGTCCTCTTACATCAGGCACGTAATACATAATTAATCGCATATCGCGCTTTTCAAGACACCCAAAGCACTTTAATATACAGCATTTTCCAATAGGAATCGCGCATATGCTCCTTTCACCAAAATATGCTATGTTTTCAGAGGATTCAATTATAAAGGGGTTTCACTTTTTAATCCAAGCGTTCTTTAACACATGCATGTTTTGGAGACGTTAGTTGCATGTAAAAACAGCCCTTCTTCATACGTCAGTGGACTGATTTGGCTAATCTCTGCTGGTGGAAACACAGGAACAGGCTGAAGGAACTTTTTACTTCCTGATGAGTAGTTCCTGGGCCTAAAAGTTGTGAACTTTTATACTTTTGTTTGAAACACTGCTTTAGTTTCTCTGTGTACAGGCACAGGTCAGTGTTATCTGTCTGTGTACGGGTGGAATGTGTCTAGAATGTGTTTGTCTTTCTGCGTCTGTCTGTCTGACCGCCTGCCTCTGTGTGTGTGTGTGTGGGTGTGTTTACGTGGGTGTGTTTACGTGGGTGTGTTTGTCTGTCTGTTTGTCTCTGTATGCATGCACGGGTGTCCGTCTTTCTGTCGGTGTGCGTCTCTCTCTCTCTCTCTCTCTCTCGTGTGTGTGTGTGTGTGTGTGTGCTCCTCTCTCTCTCTTTCTCTCTCTCTCTCTCTCTCTGTATTTCTGTGGTTGTGTGTGTTTTTCTCTGCCAGTCTGTATGTTTGTGTGTGTGTGTGTGTGTGTGTGTTCCTGTCTCTGATCATTGACACGACCCATTGGGTGTGTGTTGGTGGTGGTGGTGATTTATGAGTGATGAGCACCCTCTCGTTCCTCTGGAAGTAATCAGCCACGGCTGTATTCCTAGCTTCTCTTTGTCCCTCGATTGCATCTTTTCGTCAAGAGCGAATTTGATGAAAACACGTGTGGGATTTAGCGGGGGTTGTTGTACCAGCATTAGGTTCAAAGACGTGAGCGGCAGAGAAGCTGAAAAATACAAAAAATCATTTCATGTATTGAGCATGCGAGGAGGTGCTTAGACGTTGCCGAAAGCTGTCACAACAAACGTAATTTCACAAGTCTCACTTGTGATCAATATGTTCTCAGAACTGCGCTTGTTCCTCAAAGCAGTCGCGCTGTTTGTTTGTCGTCGACGAGGTTCACAACATGGCCGACCGTGTCACAATGATGTCACGAATGAGGGAGGAAGTGAGGAAATGGTGAATGAATGGGAAGACTTTCTGAATCTCTGTCACCTTGAAGGCACATCAAGGGCGCCACTCATTTGTCTTGCTGATTGATGACTCCTAAACATAATGACGAACACACACATATGACAACACTTACGCCCACGCGCAATGAATCCATTGCTAGTATGTAGTGGCTATGTCATTTTTACTTAATGACATCAATCAATTGTCTACATTGGTCACGTGCAGCTACAGCCGGTAGAGCACGGCATTAACACAGCCAGGGCGAGGGGTTCGAATCCCGCACCGGGGGGGCCACCCGTGCGGAGACACGCATGCACTCATGTCACCGTAAGACGCTTGGGATGGCAGCGGGCATTCATATACAATAGACCCCTTATATTTAATCGATAATAATCCACACGAGCGTATAGTGACTGGAGTACACGTATGATTCCACCTTCATTAACAGAACCAGGAGGTGGGGGATCAGCCGTCAGGGTCGTTTTAATGCACTAAGTACCCGGCACTCCTGCCGGTGTCCTGTGTTGTCTGTATGGCGGCGTTGTGAGTCATTGTGTCACAGTTCACAAACACAGCTCTCAATCAGAGCGGCGGCCGTGGTTTTAATGGAATCCGGAGATCTCCGCGGCAGTAATAAGATGCATGGGGGAGGTGGGCCGTGTTGTGTTGAGTTATGGGCGCGCTCTGTCATACACACGTCGTATATTACAGCGCCGGCCCAGGCATCACAGTTGAAGCACGTGAATAAATGCTGACATCATTTTCTGGGTTTTTTTTCCCGGGTGGATTTTGGGAGATTTGGTCTACTTCCTGTTTTAAACAAAGTAAACCAGTGGGCAGATGATGGGATGTGATTGTGATGTTTTGTATCGAACCCCCGAGCGTGACCTTTCACACGTGTGCGTGCGCACACATGTGCGCGCACACACGCACACACAGAAACACACACGCGTATATATGCATGCACGAACACACACACACACACAGACAAATGCATGCAAGCATAAATAAATAGAAGACACAGAGGCACACCGAAAATTCTCTCTCACACACACACACACACACACACACACACACACACTCAGTCTGAGGTGTGTTAATTCCTGCCAGTGCCTGGGGTCTTGGATGAGGTAGCAGGTCTACTCTTGGCAGACCGCTGGATACACAGGCACCGTGCTTGGCCAGTTAACACAGTGGCTGCTCAAATTGATCAAATACTTCCTTGTCCTGTGCTAAACAAGGTCCTTTGGCTATTTGAATCAATTAGTTGCATATGGGCAGTGTGTGTGTGTGTGTGTGTGTTGTTATACATGTCTTGCCTGTTTGTGATCATAAATTGACTTTTTAATGGTTTAGGTTGGCACAACGGATTAGGTTGGCACACTAGGGGCTGGCCAATATCTATCCAATAATTAATCTCTCAGTAAAGTTTCAGACACAGGAGGTGATTATCATTCCATGGCAGTAACAATATCTTTATAATTCACAGATGATGCGATTTTCAAGCCCTAATGCGCTTTTAATGGCTAGAACGGCTTTTTTTCTTCCTTGGTCGTTCCAAACCTCGCGTTCAGCCGATATTCGACACGCCGATGCTGGAGTCCGACACTAAATAACTGCCCCAGTTTGCAGGGACTGGTGACGTGAAGGTTTTCACGTTATTGATTCCCGCACCGGGGCCGTTTATGACCGGATACCGTTGTAATGTAACACAGAGACTGTGATGCGGCTCAGGCACTCGCTGCAAAGTGCATTCCTACTAGCCCAGGGTCTAGAACGTTCTTCGGAGTTCTCAGCGTTACCGGCCTCTTGACCTGAGATGACGCCAGACTTTTCGGACGTTTTCCAATTTGTCGGTAATTACTATAATTCGCTGCTCAGTATGGAAACAAAAATGTCTGAGGAGAACAGCAATTGATGGTTGTTAAAAAAAACCCCATCAGATTACCGGTAGTCATGTTTCGAATGACTGATGAGACTAATCATGGCAATGGCACCTGCTCCAACTGCCGCACAAGCTTCTAGGAATCGGAACGAGAGGAGAAGGGACGAGATGTTGTCAGAAGACACGGCTCTATTCTGTTCATGTTTGTGTTTTTGAGACGGCGACGGACTCCGCAGATCTCACGGGGCCAAGTAGCGCGTTGTCGCCACTCCTCATGCTGATTGTTATCACGTTGCGAATGCAAATCCAACGCAATACATTTGACACGTTTCTCATGTCTGTGTTTGTGTGTGCGGTCACGCCCTGTGTGGCCGTCTTCCACCATGTTTCGGTGTTCATTTCAAACTTAATTTGAGCCGATACATCACTTCACAGTTCCCAGGGGAATCTCCACATCTGCTTTCAGCTCCATTTGGAGGACAGCCCAGCTCAGTACCGTAGCTAAGCTCTTGTTGTTGAATTAGCCCCGGCCTCTTTTCCTTCGTCTTTCCTGCGCATTACTTGGATTTCTAAGTTACTAAAAACCCTGAATCATGATTTGTAGATGAATTGCTTTAAGCTTGTGGTGGTAAGTTTCAGTTTTGGCTAACCTTAAATACGCCGAAAGACTTTAAGATCCCAGCTAGTGGTTGATTGGGAGTTATGTCTTTCTTCGGTGGTGAATATAGAGGTAATTGGTTCTTCTTCGGTGGTGAATATGGAGTTGGGTGGTTCTTCTTTGGTGGTGAATATAGAGGTAGTTCTTATTTGGCGGTGAATAAAGAGGTAATTGGTTCTTCTTGGGTGGTGAATATAGCGGTAGTTGGTTCTTCTTCAGCAGTGAGTATAGTTATGTGTTTCTTCTTCGGTGGTGAATACAGATGTAGGTGTCAGAGCTGCACTGGGATGATGGAGAGGGAACAGAGTGTGGGAGGTTGTGGATTTTGGGTGTCGTGTGCGAGGCATTTGTAATGGGGAAAGTACTGTGTATGCTGTGTCTGTACCACAACACCCTACCTTCTCCCTC
>OMKP01023963.1:0-16043 GCA_900302375.1 Bathygadus melanobranchus
TGTGAATAGTACATCTTATCACCTCTGTAAGTCTGTTGAGTGTCCACTCTTGACACTCAACAGTATAACACAACCCCCCCCCCAACACACACACACACACCTCTCTCTGTATATTATGTGTATAACACTGTGCATATCTGGAACCATTGAGCATCGGGGGTTATAGTTTAGATATATATCACTGACGACTTAATAAAGCGTTAATTTAATACAAAGCAAAAGTAAATATGCATTGTTTTAACATGTATTGCCATTTTACCGTTAATGGTGCAAGGACATGCCTCATGACAATTACCGGACATTTCAAGACCATGTATTTTGAAGTATGTTCTACTCCTTCAGCAACGTGCTGATTCGCTGCTAGACAACGCACTGAGGCCAATAGCAAAAAGGGGTCTTGGCAGCTATAACCTATAGTCTTTGGACAGTGTATTGGTAGTGGGCCTATAGCGCATCAAAACTAATTCAATCAGCCTAATCCCAAAATACAGCCTCACACATTCTGCGGATGTATTGCCTAACTGTACAGGTTTACCAGGCCGATGAAAGCAAACATTTGTTGAAGATATTGTGTTTATGATGTTGTCTTTTGTATAAAGGGATTTATGCTTGTTTTGACCTGTATTAATTTTACTCACTGGAGAAGAACATTTTTATTTTGCTGGATTATTTTAACCACTGTATCCAAGCTTTGTAAATGATAGGGATGCCCGTTATTTAATAGTGTTCTTTTGTTATGAAATATTGGTCGATTTATAGTTGTTGTAAAGGTAACAAAAAGAGGTATTTATGGTTTCTTTGTTTGGTTGTCACTTAATGTGTAAATATGAACAGACTGTATATGTATTTCCATGGCAGTACTAACAAGCTGTGTTGTGTGGTATAGTGAATTATCTCTTTGGTATCTTTTAATATAAAACAGCATTTGCATTTCATTGAAACGTGTGTGCCATTTTGTTTCCATAAACACTTAACACTGGGAGGGAACATCCAAGGATGTTCTAGCTATCTTTTTATATCTTATCTATCTAAAGAATCACCAGGGACTTTGCTAACAACATTCCTCATGAGGGTAATAAGCACAAAAAGAAATACACACGTGTATTTACAAATGCGTGACGTGTATAAGACCGCAAGTCGTAATATTAACAACTTAACAAGTCGTAATGTGTAGTAATAATAGCCCAATAGTAACATCTTAATCGAGGGAATAGGTGGGTCGAAGTCACTGCAAGAACATGTCCAGGAGAAAGCCGCACATCATTGAAAATCCATTGCAAATTTAAATCAAACACTAAATTATTAAGGCTTTTCAATTCCATTCGCTTTATTACTCCCTTTCAATGCCTCCTCGTTGATGTGACGATCATTTCGATAGGACCGCCCATAGTCACATGAACAGTTGTTGGCCAATGAGCGTGTCGCTTTGCATTCTATCATTGGTGGTTAAACCAGAAGCGTGTTTGAATTATCCAGTAAAGCACTGCTATTGGCCTCTCTGCTAAACCAATCAGTGACACACGTTACAAACGCACTAGTTTAAAATGAATTATTTGTATACGGGCGTGTGTGTTGATCAGTGAAGGAAGAAAACAAGCCAGCACTGGGCCTGTTATTATATAACAGAAAAGTACTAGCAGTTTGGTAAGTCGAAAATTCTTCAGAATTACAAGTCGACAAATATGTCAGCGTCCGGTTTTTGAAGGAGTCTAACGATGTTTCTGACGTTGAAACAATGTATAGCAAGCCTACGCTATGCTAATAAAGCTAGTTGATAACAGTTTATATGATTTAATCGCATACATCGCAACATAAAGGAGAGCTAATCTAACAAAGAATAGCGTTGTTTTCTGAAATTGCTCAGGCTAACATGACTTATCTTTTTGCAGCCCACTCTTTATTTTGGACACTGCTGTCCTAGCTAAAGTGCTCCATTTGGCTACATTACATCGGTATAGTGACACGACCTGCAAATAAGCAGTCATGGATGATGATGGAGAGTGGATGAAGTTGCCTGTCGACCAGAAATGTGAACACAAGGTAAACGTTTGACGTGCCTTTAATGACAGCACCCCACCCTTAAATGTTGCTAGAACCTGAATGCACTTAGAATACATTAAAAAAAGCAGACTTACGTGTTCAGTTTAACCGTGTAACTTTTTCTGCAGGTATGGAAATCTAGGTTAACTGGCTACGAGGAAGCGCTGAAACTCTTTCAAAGGATCGACGACAGCAAGAGCTCAGAATGGGGAAAGTTCTTGGGACTTATCAAGAAGTTTGTGACGGAATCTAACGCTGTGGCCCAACTGAAAGGACTAGAGGCTGCCCTGGCTTTTGTCGAGAATGCACATATAGCTACTAAGTAAAGTTCCTACGCAGTATAACACACTTCAAGTATAATAACTATGTTCTCCTTTTTGTATTTTCTGTGGTAATGATGTACTTCATGTTCTTGTTCCCTATAGGACGGCGGGTGACGTAGTGAGTGGTGTGGTGTTGAAGGTTTTTAACCAGGCCAAGGCCCGGGCCAGAGAGCTGGGTTCTGAGATCTGCCTCATGTACATAGAGATAGAGAAGGCAGACACTGTTCAGGAGGAGCTCATCAAGGGCCTTGACAACAAGAATCCCAAAATTGTCCTGACCTGTGTAGAAACTATTCGAAAATCACTCTGGTGAGCCTGTGGGGGACGTTGATTTGAGCAGTGAATTATAATTTAGTAGAAAGCTAATTAAATCTTTAAAATGTGTTTTTGTAACTTAAATGTTTGTATGTCATTATCTCTGCTTTACTCTAGCGAATTTGGAGCCAAAACGGTAACAGTGAAGCCCATAGTTAAGGTTTTGCCGAAGCTGTTTGAGTCCAGGGATAAGGCTGTACGAGACGAAGCAACGTTGTTGGCTGTAGAAGTCTACAGATGGATTAGAGATGCAGTACGGCCCTCACTTCAGAACCTCAAGGCTGTACAGGTCAGCACTTTTTGTATTTATTTTTTATGCTACTGTAAACTATTTTAATATAGAGCTACATACATTGATTGTTTATCATTGAATGATTCATACTATTAAATTATTATAGATTTGTGTATCTTTTTCAACTCGACATTGTCCCCTTTTATATATATGTTACATGTCTGTTGTTGTTAATGGTAACTCACAAGGATTTCCCTTCTTTGGGGGCTACTCATTATTGCAAACAATGACGAAGACATCAAAACAAGTCGTCAATGACACTGATGTGTGATGTTTGTGTTTCTCAGCTGAAGGAGTTGGAGGAGGAGTGGGGGAAGGTAGCCCCAGGAGCCCCCAGGCCATGCCGTTTCCTCCGCTCCCAGCAGCAGTATCAGCAGCAACAGGCAGAATCTCCAGGCGAAGAGGCTGATGATGTGCAAAGCAATAGTATGCTTTTTAACTGACTATATGATCTGAAATCTAAGGAAAATGTGAATCAACCCAATGTGTGATACACAATCTGTATCATCTGATGTGTTCTCTTTTAGGAGAGGCTGAGGACTCTACTGTCCCACAGCTGGATCCCTACGAACTCCTGGATCCAGTGGAAATCCTGTCTAAACTCCCCAAAGACTTCTATGAGAAAATCGTAAGCTTCAGTTCCTCTGTGGAGAGAAAGTTGATCCTGTATGTTGCTGAGGCTTTTGTATGAACCTCTTGCGTTTCTTGACAGGAAGCCAAAAAGTGGCAGGAAAGGAAAGAAGCCCTGGGTGCTTTGGAGACGCTTGCTAAAAACCCCAAGCTAGAAGCAGGAGAGTATGGGGATGTAGTCCGCGCCCTGAAGATGGTACTGCACATGTGTAATAGAGCATGTGTGGAGTTGTTACTTCCATTGGCCTTTCTAAACCATACATTCATTTTGCTTTTGTAGGTCATAGCCAAAGACTCCAATGTGATGTTGGTATCTCTGGCTGCTAAATGCCTAGCTGGAATCGCGTCTGGTCTCAGGAAGAAGTTTGGGCCATACGCCGGTCTAGTAAGTTCTCATGAATAATTAGGCCCTCAATAAGTACCCTTTTATTCACAAGTAGGGGATTAACACAGTACAGCACATTTCCTCCTCTAGAAAAATGTGGAACATGTACCTTTTCTTTGTAAATGGCTAAATAACAATATTGGCCCAGCCTAAAAAGTCACAAGTATATGCTGATGTATGCCCTGTGTACGAGGCCTATAAAACAAATACATGTCACCCTATTTATATCTATAAAGAACCCAGGTAACATGCAGCCTTCATTGCAGTTAGTACATTTCCAGCCAAGCAACTTGCATGCAATGAATATAACTGTCTGTAGGCTCTGCCCTATTGTACAGCTTATTGCTGTCGGTGACTGTTTTGCTCTCCCCTTCAAGGTGGTTCCCGCGATATTGGACAAATTTAAGGAGAAGAAGCCTCATGTGGTGCAGGCTCTACAGGAAGCCATGGACGCCGTGTTCCTCACTGTAAGTCTGGCCTCCAATGTTTTTGTTCCCTCTATCCAATCCCTCAAAGTAATTTGTTGCGATCTGTGTATATTGATCTAAAGGCACGAGCTAATTGGGTGCTAACAACACTATTCCTTCTGGTGCAGCTAGTCCCCAGCCCATACATTGTTTTAAAGAAATCAAATTGTCCTCCAAGTTGCAGTTTCTAAGGTCTAGCATTTACCCCCGTATGAACTCACTCTCAATCCTTAAACTAAAGCCTTCTGTAACACAATGGCAATTTTTGCCTAACTTTATTTAGGGCTGAACAATTAATTGACCAAAAATTGCAGTTCCTGTGATATTATATAAGGGTAAAATGTGAATTTTTAACACCATTTATATGACATGCTGCAGAGATGCCCTGGCCTACCAATGTTTTTCTCCAGATGTAAGAAAACATGTTTGCTTACAGACCCCAACAAATGTCATAATTTTTGCATCAGTTTTCATTTTCACTGAAAAAATGATCATTCTCACTAATAGTAAATCATAACCAAAAGATTATTAGGAAATTATTAATCTGTCTTGTTGAGGATTAATTCAATTGCATGCATTCTGTTAGTTCATTTGCATCACAATTGTGCTTCTCCAGACCACTCTCCAAAGCCTGAGTGAGGATATTCTCGCAGTAATGGACAACAAGAACCCCTCCATAAAGCAGCAGGCCTCTTTGTTCCTGGCCAGAAGCATCCGCATCTCAGCCCCTGGGAGCCTGCCCAAGACCCTGATCAAACCCATCTGTATCGCCCTGCTCAAGGTTGGCTACCAATGCCTTGTTTGCCGCGTTAAAGGTGTCTTTAAAGGTGCAATAAGTCATTGAGACGCGAAGAGGTGAACAAATGTGAATATGGTGTTGCCGTGTTGATATGACGTCATCACCATACAATACATTCTGTATGGTGATGTCATTTCAACATGGCGACACCATATTCATTTTCGCTCCTCTTTTTTAAATGACGTTCTGTCAAAGTATTGTTTCTGTCAAAGTATTGTTTGAAGATGTGAACTCGCATAGCGCTGATGGGCCGAACACCATATTCATTTCTTTATTTCTTTGTGTCCCAATCACGTGCATCTGTTAAAGCACTCGCACGGTTTAAGAAAAAAAAGCAGTTTGTATTGGGCGAGTTGTGATGTATCAATGGGGTTTCTAAGTATTACCTTGGGGATCTGATGTTGATCTGTCTGGGTTGCGTCTCGTCTCTCCCGGCAGCAAGTGAATGATTCAGCCCCTGAAGTGCGAGACGCTGCTTTTGAAGTTCTGGCAACGATACTGAAAGTAGTCGGAGAGCGAGCAGTCAACCCCTTCCTGGCTGATGTTGATAAAGCCAAGCTCGATAAGGTATGTTTTGTATTTTGAAAATGTTTGCTCCTGGTGTCTTTCGAGACTTTGGAAGACTTACTTCGTACTACGCCATGAAAAAGTGAATTACATATCTGGCACTTTTTTGTTCTGCACATATCTTCTAGCGCTGATTCCTCACCGCCATATCGTATTCTCCTGGTGCCAAACGCCAGTCTAACATTCCTGTTGTAATTGTGTATATATATATATTGTTTTTCATTCAGTCCATCGCTCTGTGCTCTGTCCTGATCTCAACTCGTTTCGTTTCTCCTTCAGATAAAAGAGAGCGCTGACAAAATCCAACTGGCCGTGACGAAGAAGGCGGGAGACGTGAAAGAGAAGTCTGTTTCTAATGTGCAGCCAGCGCCGCACGCTCCTGCCAAGCCTGCTGGACCCACCAAAAAGGCTCCCCTGGCCAAGGTAAACAACCGCCACCAGTTATGGGAACCTCCATAATCAACAGTGGAGCTAATTCATGGCAATGGAGTTGACACGATGTCAACTGCATCACAGTAATCGCTTGATGTGTGAGAAACAAACTTGTCGTCGTCATTGCGAGAGGCCAACGTATGAAGTTGAAGCACTGTGTCGCAAGTGTTTGCAAACATAATGTAATATACGTTTTAATAAAAGTATGAATATGATAAATACCGTCATGACACCGCTAGGGCCGAACGATATGGTTAAAAAAAAAAATCATATTGCAATATCTGTCAGAATAATTGCAATATGATTCACTATTATTGGGAATTATCATGATGTGACATTTGTTAGTGAAAATGAAAATTGTGTTGTTTTTTTTCTGTACTTAACAAATGTGTAGGCCAGGGCAGCACTACAGTACTTCATTCATAATGGTGTTATACATTTACACATTTCCCTCTTTCGACAAATGTACTTTTTGTATGCCCTAAATGTACATTTTACCCATAACCAAAAATTGCAGCTTTTGTGATTTGGACATTGCACTTGACAAATTGCAATTTCAATTAATTATTCAGCCCTAGATGCAGCTATAATCCTCAATATACCTTGCCTTTTTTGAAGTGACTACTTAGGCTATCTTTTATTTATATTAATTACTGCGTCTTCGTAGGCAGCTGGGGTGTCAAAGAAAGCCAAGTCTGCAGCCGGCGACCAGCGCTCAGACGGAGGGAAAAACAAGAAGGCTGCCCAGACCAAAGCTGTGGAGACAGAGCTCTCTGTGAGTGAGGGGGGTGGCTGTGCGCCGCTCATCTGGCCGCAAGATGTGCCGGCTTTGGTTCTGACTATTCTGTGTTTGTCCACCAGGTGGAGGTGTGCGAGGAGAGGGCTGCGGCCGTTCTCCCTGCCATCTGCATGCAGCAGCTGGACAGTGGCAACTGGAAGGAAAGGCTGGCCAGCATGGAGGAGTTCCTCAAGGTCAGTTATTCATCAGCCAATTGTTCGGAGAAAAAAAGTATTTAGAACAAGACAGCATTTGTTTAGTGTTGCTGTGAGAGATGAATCACCAGTGTATATAGTGTCACAGGAAATCAAATACATTTTCGCATGGCATTATGTATAGTTCAAAACAGTGAACATGAATATATAAGATATGCAACGAACGGGAACACTGCCATGAAGTCATGATGCCCACATCCTGACTTCTAATCATGTTCTTATGGTACGGCACTGCTGTCCATGGACTTCCACCCAAAGAAAGCACAAAAACAAACCATTTTCAAACTTGACCGTGACCCATTTCCCTTCTAGGCCGCGGAGCGTATGGATAGTGACGAGATGCCCTGCCAGGCTTTGGTCCGAATGCTGGCCAAGAAACCAGGCTGGAAAGAGACTAACTTCCAGGTAATGAAGTCAAATAAAATGTGTACCCAGGTTTTTTCCTGGATCAAAACTGGGCAATGGCAGTAGCTCTACAAAGCAGAGTGACTGCATACAAAAATGAAACTCAAAGACAGCCTTTTTTACAGCCCTGTGGAAGTCTGAAATGTTGCCTGCAACTAGCCGAACATAGGGCTTTGGCTGTTTCCTAATACGATGCGTTACATCATGCTTATTCGCCCTCGCCCCTTTTGTAAAAATAATAAAATATGAGAAACGTTCGGCAGCATGCCAGCATTTATTTCTGATGTTGATACATGCTGATATTGTATTCAGGCTATGGCACTTACTTTGCCGGTGCAGTGCCTTCATGTCCAGCAATAAGAATTACACAGCCGACCAGTGAGCAGGGGATTGTACGACATCAAAGTTATTTGCCAATTGCTTGACAAACAAATTGTAAGCTAAGCAGAAGACGCGTATTGACACTTCAGTTGTTTCACCCAAAAAAAAACGACTATTGTTGCATTAACTACATACCGCCTGTTTATATCGGACGTGTCGTAAAATGCAACACCTGTTGTGTTGTCGTCATCATGTCATTCTGTACTCTTGTGTTGGATGGGAGCCTCTCCAATCTCTCGGTACCCGACTTTGTCTTCCATAATCACCAGAGCTGTTGGCTTCTGTGTGATGAGGACCATCATGGCAATGTCTGCCTTCTGCTTCATCCCTGGCCTCACGCAGATCCTGCAGGGCCTTCTTTGTTGTGCCTAGGTAATTTTGGAGGTGTTTCATCTCCTCAAGAGCCATTGTTTTGGAGCATCTCTCATCTGCCTCATGCACTTGTTCCAGCAAGTCTTCTCTTGCCAGGTGTTTTGGTCGCTGATATGCTTTGCCTAGCTCAGAGAGAGCTTGGAATGTCTCCGGTAATCAAATTGTCCTTCTCTTTGACAGCGTCCAGACCCTACTTCAGGACGATTGTTCTGGTTTTCTCCAACTCTTTTCTTTTATCATCTGTGCCTCATTATCTCTGGATGTCTGAGCATTTATCTGTAAGCTGTCAATCGCTTTAAGCATGGACTCAAGGCGTGCGTGTGTGTTAGAGAATTTATTCCTTTTATTTTTCCTTTGGTCATATAGTGCCACACAGACATTTCCCAACTCTGCAATCACTGGATTACTAGGTTGACTACCCCTACGTATAACCCCAACCGTGACACTAACAGTTTGAGCTGAAAAAGGAGTATTCCACTCCCAATGTTCACACGGGACAGTCTGGTCTCATGCGATCACTGCCTCCAATCGATCGTGGATTTCCTATAAAACTGTACTGCCGTGTTTCATGTACATTCTTCTTTGCTGCTGGCATCCCACTACCTATGCCATTTTCGGTATAGTGTCCGTGGACCACCACAGTCGCTGCAGCACCCATGAGTTTCATGGATTTTTCCCATGCCGACACAGCAGATGGGATTTTTATATGCAGTAAAACCTATTACCAGACTGCCATGACGCTTGCTTGACGTTAATCTTTTAGACGTATGCAGAAGGCGCTGTGATGCAATGCATGTTCAGAGCAGTATTTCAAATGGAATGGATCATTTTAGTTCCCCCATCCCCCTCTCCTCCCAGGTGATGCAGTTGAAGCTGCAGGTTGTTGCGGCGGTTGCCCAGAGGGGGCGTTTCTCCAAGACATCTGCCTCTGTGGTCCTGGAGGCTCTGGTGGACAAGGTGGGAGACGTCAAGTGCGGCGGGAAGGCCAAGGACGCCCTCACCGCCATCGGCGAGGCTTGCTCCCTTCCCTGGACTGCTGAGCAGGTAGCGTTGCGTGGCAAACCAGCTCATATGGACCAATGCTGGCCTTCAATGACGTCCATGATCCGTCTTCTTTTAACGCTACTCTCATGTCTGCCTGTTTCATAGGTCGTCTCGATAGCGTTTGCCCAGAAGAATCCCAAGAATCAAGCAGAGACTCTAAACTGGCTGACCAACGCTATAAAAGAGTTTGGTTTTAAAGGGTAAATTTTGCGTTTTTTTCCCGACTATTGTGATCGCATCGCATGTTCTCGTGTTCCTATTGCTTTCTGTATCGTCTGTAATTTCATATGAATAAACCTCGTCTCCTTAGTGTAAACGTCAAGGCTTTCATCAACAATGTCAAGACTGCTTTGGGAGCCACAAATCCTGTGAGTTTTTATTTTTATCTTGTATGAAGTCAATCACATAGTCCTATATTTACTGCTGTCTCATAATGGGTGTAAAGTGGTCCAAAATCAATCTAATCTGTCAAAGATGCCGTTGACCTGTGTATTTCCCCACCGCAGGCTGTGCGGACGGCAGCCATCTGCCTGCTGGGTGTGATGTACCTGTACATGGGAGCTCCGCTACGAATGTTCTTTGAGGACGAGAAGGGCGCCTTGCTCTCTCAGATAGATGCAGCGTTCCAGAAGGTAGGTGTTTCAGCCGATGGAACTACATTCTTTTTTAAGAAAGGGAGATGGGTTGCGTGAGAGTCTGAGATACTGTTTGAAATACATTTCTATGCATCCACACATTCCCCGCTCCCTCTTAGATGCAAGGTCAGAGCGCGCCCACCCCCTTCAGAGGCTCCAGCAGGAAGGAGGATGAGCAGGAGGAAGGGGCGGTGGCAGAGGAGCAGGAAGACGACGGGGCCGCAGGCGATGTCGTAGATTTTCTTCCCCGCACGGACATCAGGTGACCTTTCCACATCCCCTGCTTGTCAATCAGGAGTCCCTTCAGGGTTTTCTTTTTGTCATTGGTGGTGGTTTTGAACCTTTTGGGGTCTCTGTGTTTTTTTTGGGTGCAGTGATAAGATCACTGGGGACATGGTGGCCAAAATCGGGGATAAGAACTGGAAGATCCGAAAGGAGGGTCTGGATGAGGTGGCGGCCGTCATTTCGGAGGCAAAGTTTATCAAGCCTGCGCTGGGAGATCTGCCACTGGCACTCAAGGCCCGCCTGGGCGACTCTAACAAGATCCTGGTACGTACAGCACAGGTCACCAAGCAAAACCCACCACCAGAGTTGACTTTTGCATGGTCCGTGGTGTGTGTGGATGTCAATAACCTTCATAATGCTGGCAATCACCCCCGCTTGGTAAAGCGCTTTGGGGATAAATGGTAAGTGGTTTACTTATATAGCGATTTTATCCAATGAAAATACAAGCTCCCTGCCGTTTGTCTGCCTTTAGATGGCAGTCCATGTTGTAGGTCTGTAAATCACAATTGCTGGTAGTGCTCTATACTTATATTGATTTTGCTCTATACTTTTGTATTATTTGTCCAGGTCCAACAGACACTGTCCATCCTGCAGCAGTTGGCCACGGCCATGGGACCAGGCCTGAAGCAGCACGTCAAGGCCCTGGGCTTACCAGTCATCACAGTTCTGGGAGATGGCAAGGTACAGCAAGCGATCAATACACACTGCTGCTTTTTACAACAACACCAAGCGAGCCGGGGTATTTGTAGACCTCGTAGGTCTCTCGTGGTGCCACTCGTCATCTGGCCTTTTTGTTGCACTGATCTCCAGAACTTGGTCCGTGCCGCTGCCCTGGCCACCCTCAGCGCCTGGGCGGAGCAGACGGGGATGAAGGAGTGGCTGGAGGGGGAGGAGCTTTCGGAGGAGCTCAGGAAGGACAACCACTTCCTCAAACAGGAGGTGACACCATGCAAAACGTTCTACAGTCGTCAATATAGGTCTATATTGTAACTAAGGCTGCACAATTACACTTGTATTAATCGCAATGTCAATATTGGCCTGGTTGGGGAGGGTTTATAAAATATTTATTTATTGCTGTGGCAGTTTTCTGTAGATTTTTACAAAGTGCAATACAATTGTACTCTACAAAATGAATGAATAATCGCCTTCACAATACTGAGCAAAATAATCATGTTCATCATTTTAGCGGTAATCGCGCAGCCCTAATTGTAACTCATAAGTGTTGCTCCGGTTAATATGAATTCCTCACTTTTCACGCAACATCCAATCTAGTATTATAACATGCCATCATGAAGCCTTCTTCTTTCCTGCTATCCCTGACGTCATCCTCTTCTCCTTCCTCCATCCAGTTGCTAGGCTGGCTGACGGAGCGGCTGGCCACGCTGCGCGCCGTGCCCTCTGACCTGACGCTGTGCCTGGCCCCGCTGTACTCGTGCCTGGAGGACCGCAACGGAGACGTGCGCAAGAAGGCCCAGGACGCCCTGCCCATCTTCATGACTCACGTGGGCTTTGACAAGATGAACAAGGCCACGGGGAAACTCAAGGTAGGCGGGGGAAGGGAGGGGACACTCCCAGTATATTCAAATGTAATTGACCCACAAAGTCACAACAAAAATTCCAATATACTGTAAATCACTACTGTTGCCTTTATTCTGATAAATAGCATAGATTGTGTGGTTTCATTGTACTATTTTTTTTCCCTCCCGTCTGACTGCTCTGTATCCGTTTAGCCTGCATCCAAGGACCAGGTGGTGGCCCTGCTGGATAAAGCCAAGGCTGCCATGCCAGCCAAACCGGCACCACCCGCCAAAGCCAAAGCTGCTGCCAGTGCTGCTGCCAGCGCTCCTGCCACGAAGCCGGCCGCAGGTGTGTTACTTTTTGTATTTCCGTTTTTGCCAACAAAGAAGGGTATGTGCCAAATTTCGCCCAAACTCAAAGTGATTTGCCTTCGCTATGCCACCAGTCCCCACTGAAGTGGCTCCCACCGCCTGTTCACGTTCTGAAGTCATCGAGGACAAAGTCGACGCCAAGAACACAAAAGCAGCCTCTGCACCCAAAGGAGGAAAAGTGAGTTTCTCCGTCAGCAAAGTTCATGTACTTTGTCCGTGTGTCTGTCTGTGTCCCACAGCGGTCCCCGGGGCGTCTCTCACTGAGCTTTGCTGTTGTTTTGCTCAGCGGAGGTCTCAGGACCTGAACTCCAGCAGCAGCTTGAACTCCAGTCTGGAGAAAGAGTCTACTGGCAGCAAAGCCCCCAGCGCCTCCCTAGCAAAGAACCGCAGACGGGTACCTTAAGCCTGGCCACGTCACAGCATGCTACGGGAGAGGCACTGGGCGGGATTTTTAACTGTCTAACTGCCGACTAGACAGGCAAAGTCAGGAGCACGAAAAATGTTGAGCTAAACAGTCTCTTGTGTCCTCTCCTTTTTATAGAGTGCCACAGCGGGGAAGAAGCCCCCCGCAAAGGCCAAGGAGGAGGAGGACCGATCGGGACCCCTCTTCATCCTGCTCCCCAATAGGAAGGAGCAGCGGGCCAAAGATGAGAAAAGCTTAAAGGTGCGTGTTCTGCTTTTGATGGTGTGTGTTTCTATGATGTTGTCAAAATAACTCATTAATTATAATTACTCATTATAATTAATGAATCAAAATGAACAACTGGTTAAATAAATGAATGCAGATGAATCGCTCGGTCACTATAGAGCCTATTTATGTTTCTCAACAGTCCTCTTTGCATCCATAGTGGTAAACTACATTCTTAGACCTATAATGATCACTGTCTGTTATATGTATTGATCATTAGTCTCTAGGCCTACTTATGTCCATGAATATAGGTTGCTTTGATAACACCACCGTATGTATGCAGTTGTATCTCCACAGTTTCCTTTTGGATACCAACTTTCTCCAAAAGAGTCTACTAGCCTACTTTTAGTTATACAGAAACGACCTCAAAACTAACGTTTTTAAAGAGCGCTCCAAATGCACACACCCTCATTTATCATGACCCCCTTCCCCGTCCCCACCTGTGAGCTGCTACTTCGCTACACTACTGTGTCCCTCTAAATACATACGATATTTTGGGGAAATGGAGGAGCATAAGCTAGTTTTTCACCGGCGAGATTGGAAAATGCTGCATATTTGTGTCGTAACCGGTAAACAGTCTATGTGTATATATTTTTATTTTTCTCGCTTGTGATGTCTATTTATTGTGTGCCTTGACGTAAAAGGACCATACATCTACCTATGACAGATTGACCAACTCACTCGTTAAATGCGTTGAAATGGACTTCAGGCCAATTTTTGTGGTAGACTGCCGGTGAACGGAGGCGATTTTAATATGCAATTGATTACATACAGAACATGTGATTAGATAAAGGCAATGCAAGGTCATGCAATTAAAAAAAAATTATTTAGCGGAAGAGTTTAAATCACACCAGTGTGTTTGTTTACTGGTATTGATTTTTAGTGTGTTAACTGTTGCTGTGACAACCCGCGCCCCGGTGTCTCAGGTGCTGAAGTGGAACTTCCCGTCCCCGAGGGACGAGTATGTGGAGCAGCTGAGGGGCCAGATGGCGCCCTGCGTGGCAAAGTGGCTGCAGGAGGAGCTCTTCCACGCCGACTTCCAGCATCACATCAAGGCAATCAACGCCATGATCGAGGTGAGAACCCACCCATATGCAAATGAGCCCCTCCCTTTTTTTATTTAGTGTTTATTTTTTTGAGCAGGAAGGGAAAGTGGCGTGAGAGTGATGAGTTGCACTGCTGTGATGGGACGCAGGCTGCAGTGGCGGCCGCGGCCCAGCCGACCCTCGCTGGGGACAAACCATGTGCACAGGGGCCATCTGACCCACGCTCCTTCCCAAAGAGCGCCCGTCTCTCGGGTTTTATTATTGCACTACTTGATCGAATACTTCCTGACCTACTTTTCTGTGTGTGTGGCGCTTTTATTTTTGAAGAATTTGGAAGCGGAGATGTCCTCCGTGGTGTCCTGCCTGGACCTGGTCCTGAAGTGGTTCACGCTGCGCTTCTTCGACACAAACACCAGTGTGCTGATGAAGGCCCTGGAGCTCCTCAAGCTCCTCTTCCTCTCGCTCAGCCAGCAGGACTACCACCTCAGCGAGCTGGAGGCCAACGCCTTCATCCCCTACCTCATCCTCAAGGTCTGTGTGCTCCCTTCACGCTGGCCACAACCACCATGATGGTGGCTGTGACTGTTGGTGGGGGGGGGTACAAAATGATGAGTTGCACTGTTGATGGGGTTGCATTTGGCTGCAGTGGCGGCCGCGAGCCCATCCCGAGTCTCCATGGTGACACACAATGTGCACAGGGGCCATCTGAACGCCCCGCCACCCTCAATCCGATCGTATGTTGTTGCTGTTGTTTTTCCTTGAACAAGCGTGTCTCGCTTCACATGCATGGGCGTGTGTTTTGTGTTCTGAAGATGGGAGAGTCAAAGGACGTGGTGAGGAAGGACGTGCGCTCCATCATGTCCAGCCTGTGCAAGGTTTACGCCCCCAGCAGGATCTTTCCCCTCATCATGGACGGAACAAAGTCCAAGAACTCCAAGCAGCGATCAGGTGACAGTGGCCGTCATAAAGACATTTGTCTTTTGGGTGTAATTACAGTGGTTGGCGCGTTGAATGAATGACCCATCTGGGGCCAAGAGGTTTAATGTCTTTATCCAAGGCACTTGGACAGTAATTTCCCTAGTGTGCGTTGCTTAATATGTCTTGTTCTCCTGCAGGGTTTTCTCACCGCAATTTGTAGCCATTCAAAGTGACAAACTCCGATCTCAAATCCACCTCTCTAATAACTAATGTGTGTGTTTGTTACCCAGAGTGTCTGGAGGTGCTGGGCTGTCTCATCTCGCTGTGCGGCGTGTCCGTCTGCCAGCCGACCCCCGCCAAAGCGCTCAAGGAGATCGCGGTACACATCGGCGACCGGGACACGTCGGTGCGCAACGCGGCCCTGAACACCATCGTGGTGGTCCACAAAGTGTGCGGCGAGCAGGTCTACAAGCTCATTGGGAACGTAAGCGGAGTGTTTTTTCCAGATGGCTCGTCGGTAGGCTTCTTCCTCTACGCCTTTAAGCAGACTTCTGGCACGGCGCTGGGAAAAAAAGTATCAATTCTTAATATCGCCGTCGGTATGGAAGCCGGAAAACTAATTTTGAGTTTTCAAAGTGCAAAAAGAGCCACGTCAAAATGCCAATGCAATAACTGAGGTTAATTTGTGTTGGTAGCAAATGTGTAGCCGCTGGAAAGGTGTTAATTCCAAACCAGTATATGGCCGTTCTGAGAAACACTGCAGGGGTCATGAAGTATGCCTACAGGGCAGTTGACGGCACTAATTATAAATGCACTCTATTCCAAACTAACATTCAGCAAAGGTCCAGAGGACTTTTTGTGGGTAGAAAACCCCCCCCTGCAATTCATTAAAAAAATAAAATAGTGTATGAAACCCGTTATAACTGCCTTTTAGTTGTTTCTTATAAACCCTGCTCTCAGGGCCAATTACCAGGCGTGTTCTCCGGTGGTTTTTGCCCTTCTTCCGGAAGGGTGTCTGAGGGCATGACGCCAGGGCAGGGCAGGGCTCCGCAAAATAAATTAATAAAAAAAGCTCTGAGGCCACGCGTTGTAGATATCAACCCTCAGGGTGTGCTCCCCCCCCCCCCCCCCCCCCCC
>OMKP01023964.1:0-11981 GCA_900302375.1 Bathygadus melanobranchus
CCTCCCCCCTCCTCCCACCTCTTCCCTCCCTAAACTGCTCGGTGGTGTGGTGGGCAGGTACAGGGACGGCCCCGGGAACCCTCTCAGGCACAACTACGAGGGCACACTGCGCGACCTGCTCCAGTTCTTCAAGCCCCGGCAGCCCAAGAAACTCTACTATCAGCAGGTAGGGGGCACCGGAACACAAGGTCTAGTTTCCCGTATTTACTCAACAATTTATTGTCTTCTCTCCATCACGTTTCTTCTTCCCCCATGTATGTATTTGAATATAATATATATATATATAAATATATACAGTAGCTAGCGTTTTCTAACACACTATGCTGTGCTTCTGCATCTTTTACACGATTCACTTCCGCTCTCCCCAGTTAAAGATGAAGATTACAGACTTTGAGAACAGGAGGAGTTTCAAGTCCATATGGCTCAACAGCCAGTTCAGAGAGGAGGTATGTTGGCCCGCCTGGCAGAGCACGTATTTCGTACAAGAGTACACGCCGACGGCTGGCGGCCTGGCGTGACATTTGTTCTGGCGTTGCAGGAGATCACTCTGTACCCTGACAAGCACGGCTGTGTGAGGGACCTGCTGGAGGAATGTAAAAAAGCAGTGGAGCTTTCCGACAAAGGCTCAGAGAAGCTCCGGTAAGCGTCTCGTTATCGCCTCTCGTCGGGCGTCCCGTGTCTCGGCTCCCCGTCCGTCCCGTGTGTTTTCAAATGAATTTAAATGGACGTATTTGTCTCTACCTCCCTGTCTGCAGGCTGTTGGAGATAGTGAGCTATAAAATCATCGGCGTCCACCAGGAAGACGAGCTGCTAGAATGTTTATCCCCAGCCGCCAGTCGCACCTTCAGAATAGAGGTACGGGGATGTTTTATCAACCGAGCACTGAAGTCAGTTGTTTGTTTTCAATATTGTTTCCCCAAAACCTCGCTCTCCTCTTTGCATGTCTTGTCACGCATAACTGCATTACAATTTCCCAATGTCCCCCTATTCCCGTGAACCTTTCCCAGGAGATTCCGATGGACCAGGTGGACCTGGATAAGGACAGCGAGATGTTGATCCCCGTCGCCCACTTCCACAAGGAGGTTTTCGGCACCTTCGGGATCCCCTTCCTGCTCAAGATCCGACAGGTGCTGATATGTTTTGGCACTGAACAATAGGTGTCCATAACTGTTTTTACATAACTGTGGTGACTTCCTGTGTCTGTGTTTCCCTCACCCAGGGGGAGTCATTTAGAGAGGTGATGAGGAGGATCCAGACCATGCTGGACATCCAGGAGAAGGAGTTTGAGAAGGTTTGTAGCAGACCACAGACGGAGGTCACGCAGGCTCTTGTAATGCTGTGTTTGTTTATGTCACGGACCGTATCTTTCTGTGTTTTGTGTGCAGTTCAAGTTTGCTATCGTTATGATGGGCCGGCATCAGTACATCACAGAGGACGAGTATGAGGTCAACTTGAAGGATTTTGAGCCACAACCAGGTACAAAGCCAATGTCACAGAACAGAACACTATGCCAGCGCTGAACCCAGGAGCGATGTCAATGTGGTTCTAATGTGAGCATGTGTTTCCAGGCAACATGTCCCACCCGCGGCCCTGGCTCGGCCTGGACCACTTCAACAAAGCGCCAAAGAGAGGCCGCTACACCTACTTGGAGAAAGCGATCAAGATCCACAACTAAAGCTACCCCCGCCTTCCTCGTCGTCTTCGTCAATGTGCACCGCTAGACCACCACACTCTAACACACGCACACACACACGCACACACACACACACGCACACACACACCCACACCCACCCCCACACACCCCTTAATGCACCTGTTATTACTGACTGTAACCATCCCGTGTGTGTGTGGTTGGGGGGGGGCATGGCGTGGAGTGTTATGTGTGTGTGGGTCCACCATCTGTTGCCCCTCGCCCCCCACACCACGACCACCACACGTCGTCCAGATATGGATTCCACTATAAGGGATTCCCCTCCTCCTCCTCCTCCTCCTGTTTTCACTCTGTTTTACTTTTCTCTGAATGGCTGCTCTGCTTCACCTCCATACCTCCCTCCATCTTTTCGTTTGTCTTGTATCTAGAATTGGTGGATACAATTTGGATTTTAAAACACAAAACACACAAAAAATACAAAATGAAACAAAAAAAACACCATCACATGGGTGAGGGAGAGGTCCTGGGACACTGCATATAAATATATTAATATCTAAACTTCTAGACTTTCGATTTGTTAAGCTTTTATTTTAATTTTTGTTCTCTTATCCCAAAGTCTCCCCTGAATCGTACGCCCTCCTCCAGCCCCACCTCCACCTGAGTGGTCCCTGAGGTTGTGTTCAGGTGGGGGGCGGGGTGTTGTGGATGACATGGGTGCTGCTTGGACCAGTAGGGTGGTTGCAGGGACCTCCTGGGGTGGGGGTGGTTTGCCCCGTTTTGTTGTGGCACTCCTCACCTCTGGTCACTCCCATCAGCTTGGTTTCTGACTCCCCTCCACCACACACACACACACACACACACACACACCAATCCTTGACATTGTCCATCACAAAAGAGTAAATCAACGCACATTCAGCATCTTGGTGTTGGCGTTGAATCCTGTTCTGAGTTGGGTGAAACATCTGCTTTGAGTTGGGTTTTTTGGGGGGTGGGGGGTGGGTGTTGATCAAAAAAAATAAAAGGGGAACACAATGAATAAATTGTGTGGACTTCAGCTTGCACGTTGGCACTTATCGTCAAAGTTCTACATTTCTCAGGACTGGTAAATGTGAACTTATGGGTGGCAGTTTCATTGCACCTTCAAAGGAACCCCTGATACTCCCCCACCCCCTCCCTCCCTCTACCATTCTCCACCTATGGTGTAAGCCAGTCACACATGCGTTCATATAAACACAACCCATTCCTCCTGGCTCCTGCCCTCTTTTCCTTGTTAAGGGCGAGTGAGTACTGTCACCCCCCAGTGGTTGAAAGAGGCAACTGCGCTGTGCTTTGTAGGGAGCTGCAGACACTTAGAACCCACTGGTTTGAGGATCGTTTAGAGACAAAACCAGCATTGTAAGAAAAACACTTAAAGCCCTTTTTGATTCTTTCTTTCCTTTTTTTTGTTTGGTTTTATTTTCACAGCACAGAAGGAATGACCCCTATAGTGTGTAGTTGGCTCTGTAAAGACGACATTTAAGAATTGTATATTTAAAATATGGACGTGTAAAATTTAAAGAGGCACAAACGCTTTCGTTGTTGGGTACAAATGGAGCTGGGTGTTCATATTTCTTGTGTGTGGGATTTTATTTTTGAGTTCCTGGAAATTTCCATTAAAATATTTTTTGTTGGGTTTTCTTTCTTCTAAACAAGTTGCATTGGTTTTAAATGCAGTAGAGTTGACCTCCATAATCAACTTCATTTGATCTTTTCCGGTAAAAAAAAAACAACCTCCTCCGTGTAGCAGACTTCCTGTATATTGCCTTTTTGCTGGAAATGTATGTTGAATAAAATTTTCTATAAAAACAAACTGCCTGCTACTTTGTGTCCGTTTGAATCTATATAAATATGAGAATATATAAATATGAGAATATATAAATGCAGTCCATTTACTTTGTCCGTTTGAATCTGCGTGCATGCTCAAAATATGAAATAATTTGCAGGTAAATTTCTAGTGTGAATCATATTTGAATGATGCGTTAGCCTATATTTCACCAATCCGGATATGAATTTCCCTTGGGATTAATAACGTTCTACCTTATCTTACTTAACTCCAGGTGGGCTACAGATCAAACTTCCTAATCACAATGTTCCCGTTGAGTTGGGCCAGGCTCACTGGTACGGAGGACTTCTGTCCTAGCTACACAGGCTGTAGCTGTTGTCAACCACTTGTATATATTGGAGCACACAATGGAATACAAGAGTTAGTTTATCTTTATTCCAAGACAGTTTTATAAGTGGTCGTGTGTGTGTGTTAATAATTTGAAGTATATATGTTTTAATTACAAATCTTTTTTCTTATTGTACAGAGAGAATCAACTAGTAACCTAACAGCCCTTACTCATAGGAGCTGGTTTAGACCACTGCCACCTTTTTCATTCCAATTCAAACACGGAATATTACAGCTATGCAAGTTGGTCAGGGTTTTTTTCCCAGCAATATTTACTCATAGATATATGTAATTATTGATTTTATTTAACTTTGGATGCTTAATGTTAGTCTAACTAATTCCTGAATAGGTCTACATTTCTGAAGAATTTGGTCGTTTCTATGTTCCTATGACCTGACTGCTATTTGTGGTGTACCGTATGACTTTTAGTTAAACCCTGAGCAGTTACTAGGCCTACCTGGGATAGTCCACATGGGGACATCATACCCTTACTCCAAAACTTTACAAAACATATTTATTTCTTCACTACATTCAAACCCATGAAAGTACTAAAGTATTATTGTCAGAAAACCATTTGGTCAACCAAATCTGGATCTTGGACATTGGCTTAATATAGTTTACCACCCACCAAACATTTTGACAACTAAGGTCTCGAGTCCAGGTCAGATATAACGTCATGTCACGACGTGACCCATCTTCAACCCAATCCAATTAGGCAGCATGTTAAATAAAAAATAATTAGACTAAAACATTTTCAAAACTGCTGTCTGAACAGCGTCAGATCAGGATGTGACCCATGTTTGACCAACTCCAATTTGGCTGTATGTTGAATCAATATAACTTGGTTGGGTGGAAATCTAGTCATTCATCCCTGTGATATTACTGTATAAATGTGACAAAAATGACGTTATTTTAGCAACTGAAACATTTTAAGTGAATCCAAGTACAAAAGCTCCACCTGCCTGAGGAAAGGTCTATTATCAACCCTGTATAAATAACTTGGTTGGCCCTGTGCTAACACAGCAATAAAGCACATACCACACCATGTGCAGATTATAGGAAATACAACAAATCAAGCATTAAAAGCCCTCACACTAGTGGCTCCACACAGCATGATGCCTCAAGTCTTAAAACACATTTTACACACTTTTACAGTTAAATGATTCCAGGACAGCCATGTATTAACTGCTTAACTTTTTTATACATTTAGTAGCATTTAAATAGCCTACTTTGAGCAAGCTGCTCAAAGTATTTCAATGCTACTAAATGCAATGTATTTTAATGCATTTAAACCATTAGCACTAAGACTTTCAATTAAAGCAAGGGTCCTTGATGTGCTAAGACACATCCCCACCCCAGATATCAATACATCTACGCTACCATCACCCAGAGAAACTTCTATATGTTTATTAGAGAACAAAGTCATAGTCAAATAATAAAATGAAAATAATATCATTGCAATTGATAAAACAAACTTCAAAATGGAATTATAACCCAGCCTGGTGACAGAAGTGATTGCAAGGCCATCAACCAGGGATGAGATATAAAGAATTGGGTTAGGGTTAGGGTTAGGGTTAGAATTGTCTTTTTTTTTTAATGATTTCTAATTGGCATAGTGGTTGTATGTAATATCAATCCCTAACATTTAATTGATGATGATAAAGCATTAAGAATGAGATAATATACATAATAAACATTTACTTTGGTGAATAAATTCAACAGTTGATCAAATCTGGACCAGGCAAGCTGTTGAGGTGGGGAAGTTACTCCCCTATGTTAATCCTAACATATGATGTGTGGCTTCACAGATATTTTGTCTCACCAATAACTTCATGACAATTCCTAATAAGCAACGTTAAATAGGCCTATAGGCCTATATTTTACACTGTGTAGTGGGATTCATTGACGTTCGAGACGAAATGTTCTCGAAAGACATCTGCAATCAACATAAATGTCACCTTTCCATTTCCTTGACTGACAAAGAAGATAAAACACTGTTAAACGTGAAACATCAAACAGGTGAGCAGGTAAATGTCTTTATCTCCTTTAACAAAAGTCTATACACAAGCCTCTATTATACATTGTTTTTACTGACGGGGGATGCTGAAGGGAGGGGGAGTATGTGTAGTGTTTCTTTTAACTTCCCTACAAAGTGAACATGGTGCTTGCAGAGGAATAATGTGCAATGTGTGTGGTGGTGTATTAATGTCAACGGCCTCACACATAGAAAAAGACGTCTAAATAATGCATTTGTTATTTCATAGGAATTACTCCAGACCGCTCAAGTTCACGGCGTTCTCCCGACTAAAGATCTCATTGGATTCCTAGAGTGGGGGTTCCACCGCTACTGGCATGGGGTCCTCAGTCCCCTGCTGGTCTAAGAGCAACACTTCTTCTTGTCTACGTAGAGGATTCTTTTGCAGCGCGGGCATGTGTGGTACGCGTCCTTAAAGTTTTTCAGGAAGAACGGAATCAGGCAGCAGCACAGGACGAGGCTTAAGGAGAAACACAACACAATGTCAACGTTTGGGTTTTACATCAGTAATGAGATAGTTTCAACATGCTCCTTTATCTAGATTTAGATAAAGATTCCCTGGCCCAAAGGTCAAGGGGTTGCCTTAAAGCAGTGGTTCTCAAACTATTTTTACTATGTGCCACCTCTCAAGATATTTTTTAAGTGAAAGTGATATGTTCTTATTGGAAAGATTTACCAAATGTGTTGTTATATTCAGATTTACAATATTGTATTAAGGAGGTATTCATTCATTTTCTTAAGGTGGAATTATGTTACAATTGTTCATAACCAATATTGAAACAACAAAAAATGTTGTTCATGTTCCGAGTACCCCCTGCAATCCTTCAAAGTACCCCTAGGGGTACACGTACCGCCATTTGAGAAACACTGCCTTAGAGAGCAACATGCAGGCTTGACATCACCAGTGACAGGGTAGGTAGTCTATGTAGCAAGTCGATGTCAAAATGTTAACGAAATAGACGTACGTGACGGAACAAACGCTAGAGCTAGAGTGGACGGCAAGTACAATCACAATGTCCATAGTGTCGAGACCAAGTCATCAACGAGTAACCAACATTCATTAGTTATTTCCGTAGCACGCTTGGACGGACCCTCCACAGTTTACGTTTCCTGGGATGTAAAATGAAATCTCGCAGCTAGGAATTGATATGGCTGTTCTTTTCAATCAAGTCGAAGTGCTATGTACTTTCCCCACACGTGAACTGGGCATGCCAAGCTTGCAAATCACTCTGTAAAAGACACGCCTCCAACCGTGCCCATAGTATGGAGTACACAGGGGCCACATGCCCCGGGACCCGGGAGAGGCCGAAAGTCTGAGCGCAACGCGTTCAGGTTAAAAGTATCCACCTCTCGCCCTGTCTGTCTTACCCGCAGCAGATGAACAGCAGACACATGAGCCAGGCGTACGTGCCGGGCTTGTAAGTGACGTCGGTCATGACCTGCTGCTGGCAGCTGGTGCAGGTGGTCATGGTCGATGTGCGCCCCAGGTCGTTGTTGGGGCTCACAAACCTTTGCTTGCCCGAGTCTGGGCTGTCCTCTCCAGATGCTCCACCGCCGCCGGTGTACACTAGATGGCGGCAGAGGTTTGGAGTTAGTTAGGCTTGAACGCAGCTCGCTAGGGATATAACATAGGATACGACGACAACCCAAATACAAATGGCAATAAGTAATAACTACCATACATATACAGTATGATGTGTATGATGGTGTGCTGCTGTCGGTGTTGGGAATAACATCCCATTATAAAAGTAGCCTAGTAGGAAAAGTCAATATCAGGATGGAGAGAAGACAAGGACTGTGCTGCACCTGCCTCAGTATGAGACACAGTTAATTTCTGACCAATCAGGGCCAATCTCTTCCCTGATTGGTTCGGGGAATGCATCCTGTCTGTGGAGGGCCTCGGAACTCTGGCGCGCTTACCTGGAGCGACCGAATTGGTCCTGGTGGGTTCCTCATCCAGCTTCGGGTTGAAGGGGGTGTGCAAATGGTACTTTGCCACATTACTGCCTGTCGGTTCTTCCACTGGAGTTTAGAGGGAGAGATAGAGAGGGTGAGAGAGAGAGATGTAAAAAAAAAATGCCGAAAATAAAAGGTGTGTGTGTGTGTGTGTGTGTGTGTGTGTGTGTGTGTGTGTTTACATGGTAGAATATAGGGCGGGGGCGTTGAGTGCTGGGTGCTCATCGTTCTTGGTCTCTGGAAAGGTGAGAGATGGACATGAACATATATTCAGACTGGTGGAGTCAACGTCGGGTGGGGATGGATTTCATTTACATTTACATTTAGAGCATTTGGCAGACGCTTTTATCCAAAGCGACTTACAAAAAAGTGACACATTTGTCGAAAGACCCCATGTAATTACACCTAAACTGTAATACATTAAGGTGGTCATATTATATATTTGACCATTGGCTTCCTCCAACAAGGTAGGCCACTGTAATGACTCGATAGATCAGGGTTTATAATGGCTTCTTCTGTTTAACTACAAATGTGTTAAATTGATACGCTCGTCTTCTCTTTGTCTTGAGACATAATTCAAGGATTCCAAGTGAATCTCGTTTTGCCCTCCTGCTGCTGTACTGTTGTGGTCAATCTCTATGCTTTTGGGTCACTCCTCTGCGAACATCATTTGACCACGTTTAAGTCAGTGCTTGCACGTCTATCCAATGTTACACTGCTGACAGGAAGTCAAGCTTGGTTACACTTCCTAAAGGAACGCAGAGGAGCAAGACACGCACACACACACGCATACACACCACACACGCATACACACACACACACAGTCGGCATTGACCTTGTGACGCTGTGTATGTTATCTGGAAGAATGTAGCTAAGCTACATGCTCCTGTTGTGGAGGTCACCACATGGGAATGACACAGTAGGTGTGTCAGCTGTCATAATGACACTGACATGACAATAAATGAGCGGTCGGTTTTGGTGTGGATTCAGCAATAGTCGAGTGCACACATATTTTAGAAATATTTTGAAACCTACTGTCTGCCTATCTGAGTGATATTATCATAAGGATTCATTTTTCCATGACACATCATTTATGTTAAATATGGCACAGGGGAGTGTAGTTAAGGTGTTGCCACTGGGTTTGATGTCTATGGCAATATGCCCTAACTGACGAACTAGGCCAGTGAATATGTTCTGTGGTTGGATGAAAAGTGAGCTGAACTGAATATACTGAATAAACTGAAATATACAGCAAGGAGAACCATTCTGGGAATTGTCTCTAATGATCCAGAATAAACATTGAAATACATGGAAATGTCTCTCAATTGAATGACATTAAAAACTAATAATTGAATTAAATTCCCAAATCTGTTGCTAAAACAGATTTACACAGCAAGACATTTCTAACCAATAGATAACCAAACGGCAGCAACGCCATCACTGAGCCTTGAGAGAGATCGGCAAACTTCCTGATCAATGCCAGGCATTTAGGTGTGGTTTGCTCCCACACACTCAGACACTTCCTAGTACTGGTCTGCTTGTAGGAGTAAGTAACAGCTAAGCTAAACTGGTAATCAATGAAGTTAGAGGGTAACCATTTAAATGAACAAATAAACAAACAACTATTGTAAGACATTATCTGTAAACAAGCCCTTAGATTTGGGGAAACACTTTTTTGTGCTCACATTATACAGTTAGAGATAGGTAACTCTCCACTGAAGAGATACGTACGTATCTCTCCACTGAAGAGATACATAGGTAACTCTCCACTGAAGAGATACGTAGGTATCTCTCCACTGAAGAGATACGTAGGTAACTCTCCACTGAAGAGATACGTAGGTAACTCTCCACTGAAGAGATACGTAGGTAACTCTCCACTGAAGAGATACGTAGGTATCTCTCCACTGAAGAGATACGTAGGTATCTCTCCACTGAAGAGATACGTAGGTAACTCTCCACTTTCGTTTCAGGGTTTAAGGGGTAAATTAATTTGAAAGGAAATGTGTGGACTCTTTGTGCATGTGCGGGTCCATTAACATACTTTTACATGTTTTTAATGTTTTAAATGTTTACAAATTATAAAAACAAGAACATAGTCTATTAAAAAAGAATGATGGGCTGTCTTACCTTGGAGGAAGTGACCTGTCTGTCTGTCTGTTTGTGTGCGTCTGTCTGTCTGTTTGTGTGCGCGTGTGTGTGTTAAATGTTGTCGATGTAGAGTCCAGAGATGTTCTAGTCGACAGATGGACCTGCCTCACCTGTACCTAGTTGAGAAGCTCACTGGAAACACCCAAGACCACACCCCGAACCATGCACCCATTCAATGTATGCATAACTCTGCTCCTCTCCCTTTCTCTCTCTCTCTCTCTCTCTCTCTCTCTTCCTCTCTCTCTGTTTCTAAGATAACAAACCAGTTTCTCTTCAGCTTATATTCTAAGCACATCACTTCATCCATCAGAGAATGAAGTGAGCCATCCTTACAGTGAAAAACACACACACAAACACACACCCACACGCACACACTGAGCACTTTTTTAAAACTATATCATATTAGTACAACTGGCTATATCTTACATGCTGTCCCTTTCAAACACACACACACATATTTGTCATCGTGGTCATCACGAGACACCCACACCCACAAAGAGGGTGGATGGACTGCATTAAGCAGGGGTGTGTGTGTGTGTGGGACGCTGTGACAGAGAGCTTTGGGTGTTGGTCTTGGTCATGACGTCACTGGGGTGAGATGAGAATTCATGTGTGTGTGTGTGTGTGCCGACCTGATCTGCAGCATTCCATACACCAATCCTGTAAGTGACTGGGCTCAACATTCTGTAAAGATGTGTGTGTGTTTGTTTGTGTGCGTGTGTGTGTGTCTCTTTTGACTACGCAGTGAGATTAACAACTTATTCAGTAACACATCATTCATGATCATGCTAAAGTATGAGTATACTGTATAAGTAAATATAAGCTGTTAATAACATCTACATTTATAACATTTAACATTATAACACAATTTATAAGAATGGGAAGAAGAAGAGAAACAGAAGAGGAGGAGGCAATAGAGCATAATAATAAACATAATGAATGGATTGGAGTAATGATAGTAGGGTTAGGGGTTAAGTAAAGATAGAGAGTGGAGGAACAGCTGGGTGGAGAGTCAGTAACATAAACAGACAGACAGACAGAGATAGACACATAAACACAGACAGACAGACAGAGATAGACACAAACACAGATAGACAGACAGACAGGATGTTAGAGAAAGCCAAGGAGGACACATGTTATGTACACGTGTCTATGTAACAGAATACATGTTGGTATATTAGTATGATCTGTGTGTCTGTGGGTCTCCTAACCTTTGGTGTTTCTCAAACGGGGGTATGTGTGCCCCTAGGGGTACTTTGAAGGATTGCAGGGGGGACTCGGAACATGAACAAAATAATTGTTGCATTAATATTGGTTATGAACAATTTTAAAATAATTCCACCTTAATAAAAGGAATAAATATCCCCTTAGTGTACGAATGTCCCCGTAAATTCCATTCCGTTAACTACATTCTACCTGATGCTGTCTTTACCAGCCAGTCTGGTTCCTACCTGTCGGTCGGGTCATATCGTGCACATGTTTTGCTTTTTATTTGTATTTATTTATTTTGATGATTAGTTGTGGTTGGCCTTCTTCTTTATACGGCACTCAATTTAAGGCCACTAATCATCAATCTATGAGAACTTTCAGAACTAAACTCCTAACCATTTGATAACCTTCATAATTTTGTAATATCATTTATCATATAGTAATGAGCATGTGTATGACTATATGACCTAGGTCTACTATATAATATAACATATAATTATGAGTTGGCACGGTGGCTCAGTGCGTAGCACTGTTGCCTCACACGCAAGAAGGTTGTGGGTTCAAGTCCCGCATGGTGCAACATGTCGGGGCTGGTTCCCGGGCCTTTCTGTGTGGAGTTTGCATGTTCTCCCCGTGTTCACTCGGGTTCCCCCCATAGAACCCCACAACAAAAACATGCAGAAGAACAGATTGCTCTTCGGTCCTGTCCCTGACCAGGACAGGACTGAGCGCTTGGACTTGGTCCCCGGGCGCCTTACTGATGGCTGCCCACT
>OMKP01023967.1:0-12135 GCA_900302375.1 Bathygadus melanobranchus
AAGATAGAAGGGGGGGAGGCAGGAAGGAAGGAAGGAAAGAAGGAAAGAAGGAAGGAAAGAACGATAGAAGGGAAAGAGACAGGCAGGCAGGAAGGAAGGAAGGAAGGAAGGAAGGAAGGAAGGAAGGAAGGAAGGAAGGGAAGGAGAATGGAAGGAACTGAGGAAAGAACGATAGAAGGGAGGGAGGCAGGAAGGAAGGAAGAAAGAATGAAAGTAAATCCTCAACCTATAGTGTGCGTGTGTGTGTGTGTGTGTGCGTGTGTGTGTGTGTGCGTGTGCGTGTGTGTGTACGTGTACGTGTACGTGTGTGTGTGTGCAGCACATCCTGATGGTGCAGCGCCAGCTGTGTGTGCTGGAGGAGGAGCAGGAGGAGTTCCGCCTGGCCCTCAGACAGTACATGGAATGTTCCTGTGCCCAGACCGGATGTCTGCAGTCAGTCACCCCCCACCCCCTCCACACACACACACACACACACACACACAGAATACACCTGGGATTGGAAAGACACTTGGGGGGGGGTGGGTATTTAGGTCACTCCATAAAAGTACAACTTGCGTTACATAACTCCACACTACATAAATAAATGTCTATCACACGTAGCCGCAACCTTTTGGATGACTGTGTTATTGTTATATTTATAGTGTATAGAACCCAACAGCTTTGTGTAGCAGCACATCAGATAGCTGGGAGGACCTGGCATTCAAAATCCGTAGATATGAAAGTGTAAAGGTTAAATCCATAGTAGTTGAAGGGCTGCAGCATAAAATGAAATCATTACGACGACGGCCAGCGTAATGCTACGGCGCCAGTTGTTTCAGGCCCAGAATAAAGAGAAGTTTCATCTTATAATATCAAGCTTGACCCTCAACCTGGGCGAGCAGCAGCCCAGGTAGCCCTTAACTCAGGTCACACATTAACGTTTGTGTTTTCAGGCGAGACTCCGCAGCCTCAGGCACCGGCTGATATTTACAAGTCTTTTAATGACCAGTTCAGCTAACAGCGCTGTCTCTACACACTTGCCGTGCATTCACAGGGATTGTTCTTCATTCCGATAATGAGGCGGTTTTTAACCATATCTTAGGGTCAGGGGGGGTGCGGGTGTGTGTCACGTTGTTACGTTTTAATTGCCTCCGATGTTCAAATGGCCTCCAACGCTTAAATCGCGCTCCAAATTGCCGTTCAAAACAACAAGGAGACAAAGTGCGAGTCACCAGTGACATCATTTGTACAAGAGAGATTTGTTTCCATTGGGTGATAATTAGCAAGAGCGTAACTTTGCTTTTGGCAGCATTGCAGTTCAGCGGCTGGCGAATGAATCACGCTTCATCCTCTACGAGTTCTGGCAACACAACAACGTGTGGAAGAAGTAAGACATTTATCTATTCACAGACCCGTTGTAACCATGCCCTCTGTAGATGCCCCACGTAGACCTCCAACGTGGATTACAATGAATGTGCATGTGAACCTGATCTTCTCTGTCTTCTCTCTTCTTGTGGTCAGTCACCTGCAGACCAACTACAGCAAGAGCTTCCAGCGGGGGAACGTGGACTTCCTGGAGACCCCTGAGATGATGACCACCATGTTGGTGCCTGGTAGGTCACCTTCTGTTATTGCTACTATGCTGTTCAGCAGACACTTTTATCCAGAGCGACGTACGGTTAATTCAGATGTCATTCACATGTCAGTGAGGAGCAGGTAGGGGGTAAGGCGTCATCACGGACGGTGATACAGGGCTTTGGGAATCGAACCCAGTACCGTTTGGCTAGAACATCCTCACCACTGCACTATCCTCCCACAGGATATTGGACTAATATGCTAATTCCTTCTCAATCCAAACAAATGTACTTTCACTACTCCTGGGTTTTTTAATATCCTTTGTAGAACTGCTGAGTCTTTTTGTTTAGAGTAAAATCAATAAATTGACCTTTCCTCACTTTCACAAGAATTACCGTTGCAATCATTGTTATGTTACCATCTACGCCGCCATTATGGATCCTGAGCAATGCATCACATCACACACACACACTCGCGCGTGCGCGCACACACAATGCAGTGTCTCACTCTGATTGGCTGCCATTGTTGAGGCTCAGCGGTTGCTAGTTCCTCCGCTTCCATTCACTCCTTTTGTTCGTTTTCCCTGCTGCACAGCCTCCTGGTGGCTCATCAACAACAACTGAATGTGCAACAAGAACCAGAGCACCTGGCCGGGCGCCATTTTGGATCGAGATGAAACCAGACGATCTACTGTTGTACCAATGGCATCAGGAAACTCCCCCCTCCCTAGCAGCACACACACGCGCTCTCTCTCACCAGTGTCAGCTTGTGAAGTCATGGTGAACAGTAGCCTTTAATATGACCTCCGTGTTTCTTCATAGTGAGGTGGTAGACGATTTTTACTTCTCATAGCCTCTGTGTGATCGTCCATTATTACAAGCGTAGATTATAACCTATACAGTCAACGATTAGAACCTACGAGGAAGCTTCAGTTCTAAAGCAAATGATCTCATCAGAGGGGGACAGAGTCTGTAGGAGCTGACATCATCACTGTGTTTGACGTCACGTTAGCATCGTAGTTTGTCAGAGAAATGAGCGGTGTATTGTCGTTCAGAAAGAGTGCATATGTGTGTGGGTGAGTGTGTGAGAGAGATAGAGAAAGTGAGAGAGTGAGAATAGTAGAGTAGGCCACTCATTTGTAGCAGTCCAGGAGACCTCAACTTCGTTTATTCTGTTGTTAAGCTACTGTGTCAATTTGTGGTAAACATCTAACTGTCATAAATAAAGATAATATATTGTTATTAATATCATGTAATTCTTCCTTGTTTTTCATATGACAATACCTCAGCAGGGCATTTTAAGGGTGGTTTTAATTATACACTTGATTGTTTATATTTTATGTTAGACTTGCTATGTAGTTATTTCTACGATTTCTTATTTTGAAAATAGCCACGTTGACTCGCATTGCGTTAATCAAGTCTACAAAGGGCGCCACCATGTGGATAGAAACAAATCTACAACGTCAAAAATACACTTCCCTACTTACTCATAAATAAAAAATAATCCAATCGTAATTTTTTTACTTCCTTTGTAAGAATATCACAAATTACATCAACTGCTACTTCCTCAGGGATACTCAATTCAAATCAAGAAAATGTGATTTATTGGTGAAGTTTGAAGATTATCAGTGATATTGTGTTGTACACCCAATCTACTGTGATATTGAAATCAATACATACAGTACATTTCATTCCTATGTCATTCTATATTGCTATTGAATTTCTACACTGCTATTAAAGTGACTGAATAATCCTCAGTTGATACAACAGCTTAAGTACCTCCATCGATTACAGCCTCACTCACCGGGCCTATACCTTATCCCTCCTCTTCGTTTAAATGATAAAACGCACAAATTGAACATATGTAATTAAATCAAACTGGCTCACAGTGACCAGCGTGTCTTTCTGGTGAAAGGAATCATTTCTCCTCGAGGCCTATCATAAATGATGGATCCGTCAGCCACAGAGAGACACATGTCCTTCACTGCCATTCTATTGGAACGTCCACATCAAGGACACATCTTGTTATCAAGGTTGAAGCGAGGTCATATTTGTACATCAAATATGACGTACTACATTAAAACACAGTTCAAAAGGCATGCATTTCTGGGTTATACATTTAATATCGCGTATGTATATATTCTTCAGTAAATTCTCTTCAATTCTACAAGCAGAAAGAATTGAACAAAGAAGGGAATTTCTTTCCTCCATTTTATTGATAAATTATCGCTTTTAAAAAGACCGGAGCCATCTTTTTCATCCCACTCGTACCGTCTTCCATGTATTGAATTTGAACTATATACAAAGTATTGTTTTTAGTATTGTTTTCTGGTACAGCATTATCATCATCATCATCATCATCATCATCATCATCACATTCAGAGCATGGTTAGAGGTTAGGACTGCGTCCATTGTTCAAAAGACAAGATGTTGCTACCCTATAGCGATGCTAGCTAGAACAGGACTCAGTTGGCAACAAGCTAACGAGGGGGAAGGTATACATTCTAAAATCACAGGTATAAAGGGGCTAACGGCTAAAAACACAACATAATCGCAGCCACCCATGTGAAACAAAAACAGAATACTTCTGTGGCAATCAGATTTATACTGCAAATGTGAGTCACCGTGTATGTAAAATCAATGACTCAAATGATTTCCACCAGTGAGAAGGACTTAAATAAAGTGAAAAATGAAAGATTATTTTGGATTTAAAACGGAAATCTTTAAAATGAATTAAATTAATCTTTAATGCTCAACTGGCATGGCAAACAAGCAATCACACACACATACACACACTAATTGTCAAATACTGGGCAGCGACATTGGCACGCGCAGGTATTTGGAGTACAATTGTTTAAAAGTTGCTCGTATCGAGAGTTACAAATAATAGACTAATATCATGTTGTCAGCTTTCAAAGGCAAAAGTCGATGGTTAAAATACAGTATATGGACATGCAGCTTCCCATAAGCCACGGTTAAAACTAGCAGCAGAACAACAGGTACTATTGCATATAAATCGCAGTGCAACGGGCACATCTCTCCTAGGAGTTCATCGTCATCTTCTTTTGGTCTGTGAATGAAATACTGCATGTTGAATGGGTATCACCAAGTCAAGTCTGAGGAGTGCTTATCAAAATATTAGGAGGGGGAGAGAGAGGGGGAGAGAGAGAGGGAGAGAGAGAGAGAGAGAGAGAGAGAGAGAGACCAGGTCTAACTGGATTGCAAAACTATACATCTGGGTTCATCAAGGGATCTGTTTATCACTTGACAAAGAAAGACAAAGGGATAATTAAAATCACATGTTCTGACTTATCCCGTAGGCCTATACGTGTTCACATTCGCCTCGTTGCCCCTGAACCCTTGGAAGGTATCTGCAAGTTTCATTCATCAACGGAAACCAGGAGGAGACTGACCAACACGAATGTTCATAAAAACACAATGTACACCATGCACCCCATAATAGACGCGCGCACACGCGCGCACACACACACACACACACACACACACACCTATTCATATCTGAAACTAAATCAAGGAAACTAAATCATTCAAAGTGGTGTGATATTCCATTCATGCATGGCCGTGCCCGGCCAGGGAGCGTTGCGCGGTACCCACTCTAAGCGAAGCTGTTTTCTGGATAACTGACTTTGATGGCTCCCCAGTAGCAGGCACGGATCAGACAGATGAGGCCGATCAGATAGGCCACCGCCCAGGACACGTACACGGCGTTATACTGACTGGCAAAGTTTCTGGTGCCCACCTGTGGAAACACACACACACATTTGTGCAAATTGTATTTTAAAAATAACCCCAGTGAGACATTGTAACCGACTCATTTCCCCAATCCAACAAGAGGTTCACGGGGTTGGACTACTTTTAAAACATCCAAAAACAACACAAAAGAATCGAAACAACCAGTGATGGTTTTGTCCAAAGCAAAAGAGATATATCACTGAGGGTACAGTAAGATTTGAACAGAACAAGTTTCAAGCACTTGACCCCTTGCTGGTAAACAGCAAGATAGCCAGGATAAGATGCTACACAATGCTAAGTAGTATTTTAAGTGCTGGGATGTACGAACATACAAGTAAGTGCTAGAGATCCCAGAGGGGATGGGATTCAAACTCTGGTTGGGTATTTCATGACGGTAGTTCATTAACTTGTTCATAACTCCAAATATGTGAGCCACATAGGAAAAAGGTCCACTGTGAAAGTCCCTACTGTGAGATTATGAAGTGATTAGTAATATAATATGATTACAAGAAGAAAGAAAAAGAAATATAATTGAGAAACTTTTTATACCATGTGGCTGTTTCAGCAGTGAAATTCCATCATTCAGTCATCGTAATTTGCCACAGCACATAGACATTCAATAATTCATTCAATATCTGTCTTCCATGGATGAAAAGGAAACTAGAATTATAAAGTACTCACTGTAAGCCCCACTCCCACGAAGACGCAGATCATTCCTACCGTGATGTACGCACAACAGCGCCTCCTAGGGAGCGCGCTGCCAACCGACGATCTGCACACCAACAGAAAAGGTGGATAACGGTCTCATTAGCAACATGTATTGTTTACATGTATTATTGACATTTATTATTGTAAATGGATTATTTACAGCGACACAGATAAAGACTCACACCAGACTTTTGAGGGGATTTGACCAGGAATATTTTCAGTGTTTCCTGTACATTAGGTTAATACCTGAGAGTAGGAGACAGGGGTGGGCCCCCCGGGTGCAGCAGCACCCTGCCCACCCCTTGCTCCTACCTGGGACTAAAATTCCCCACATAGATCAATAAAGACTATATACAGCATTTGCTTACTCACATACACAGCAAATTAAGTAAAGAGCAGGTAGGCTGTTAAACACCCTTGCCGCTACACTATCCTGCCTCAACTCACCTGCTAAAATGTCATAAATCATCTTTGTCTCACCAATCTACTCTATAATATCAATCAATGTCTGCCATTGACATTATCAAGTGGCTTGACAGAGTCAGATTTCAATTGATCCTTATGGGCCGCACTTACAACTCAAACAAGCATGGGAAGAATGAATGAAAAACTACACAGTGTGCCTCGTTCCCTTCGACTGAGGTTAGCAAACTCAGTGTCTTCTTTTAAATCACTTGTGAAAATGTACTTTAAAGGACGGCTTTTTATAGCAAATTTGTCGCTCGTCAAGTTTCTATTCCTCTTTCACTTGTACTTATTATGTATTGTGTCAGGTCATTATCAGGACTTATGTTCTACATTTTAATTATGTTTTTTATTCTGACTGTGTATTATTTTATGTTGTTCTGTGGAGGACTTTGTAGCTATGTTCTGAAAAGTGCAGATAAAAGGTATTTTTTCAACGTGGCTAACCCATTTCACCATGAGGTCATCAAGAGAGAGAGAACCTCGTGAGGTAAAGAACTCACCACCTCTCACGCTTTTACTTTTAAGTCACAGATGAAAGCGCCCAGGGGCTCAGGTCAGGTCACATGATCACCTCATTTCACATCGGATCAGCATCACACACACACACGCATGCACGCGCACACATGCGCACGCATGCGCACGACAGTTTTGCGACAATATTAAAAGAAAAGGGTCAGCATGCCACTGTATCTTCCTGTCTGCTGAACACTCCCATCGGGCTGTCATGTGACCAGGCTCAGACTCCAGAAATCACGGGTATTTCTAGGGGTGCTTAATCGGCTGTTTCTACACAAGCTCCCTCCTCTATTGCTACACACAAGCCTCTACTGTGTCCGTCTGCTAGCTCTGCTGTGTATACATGCTAGGACACTTTGGATCCCATGTCTTGTTCCTGTTACTTTATTAACACATCAGATTTTGTAAAATTATCGTTTTTTGGGGGTTTTTTTGTCGTTAACGACCTTGACATAGACTCAGGAGGTTTAATAGTGATATGAACACATTATTATTACTTGTATTATCATTATTATTATTATTATAACACTGATGTGTTCATCTGCACCAGAAAGAGGTCAGATAGCAGTGACACGCAATCTCAAGAGGTAAATACGTCATGGCTGATAAATAAATCTTATTCATGATGCGTTGAATATAACAGAGAGACAGAGAGAGAGACAGAGAGACAGAGAGACAGAGAGACAGAGAGAGAGAGAGAGAGAGAGAGAGAGAGAGACGAGCCCGCAAGGCACAGATTGACTGAAGACACCAACTCTGATTCCATCGGAACAAAGACGAACGAGAAGGCGTACAGAGACAGACCTTTTGGATTGTTGGAGTCTTTGTGTTTGTGTGATTTTACCTACTAATATTTATATGGGTGCTTGTTGACATATTTTGCGTTCAATAAACATCAATAATTGTGTTAAAGATTATACTTTTACAATGTTCAATAAAAATGTATTTTCCTAAATCTTGAGACACCTCCTATACCAGTTACAGACATTTCCCCTGCTCATTACTGTGCACAAATGCACTGTACATACTAAGGCCCCAAGAGCCCTTCTGGTACCGGAAGACATGTGGAAACGTCCCGGCAGGGCACGTTTTACGAGCGCACACACTCCAAAAAAACAAAAAATGGCACGCGCACAAAACTCCATCGGAGGAGAAACACTGCAGAATGCATGCTTGGTAAGAGGGAATGAAGGGCGGTCTTGAGCTAAATCCTTGCTAGATCTTGTGACCGTGCGGCAGCCAAATCGGACGCCACTGCATCACTGAGTCTCATTCAGCCCAATCCTCTAGCACTCCCCCCCCAGTGCTCACTCATAACCGACCACAACTGGATTATGTTGAGCAGCGAGGCCAGGGGAGGGTCTGCGATTGCTAATGCCCATCACACGTCTGGATTAGCCTCCACACAAGCCTCAGGCTTCCAGGAACACACATGCACACGCTGGAGCACTCTCACCAACGCTTGGAGTGGGTCACCCTCACCATTAAAAGCAGTAGCGGGTGGCTTATACATTTGTAGCAGACTTCACGACTGAAGACTGAGGTCGAATTAGGCTTAAGATCTTACGCTAATTAGGGCTTCATTTACCAAATATTTGTATTATTTTTATGTATGAATGTTATGTAACAGAATGAACCCTAATGTTCTGACGAGAACATACTCCATCTTTCACAGAGGAAAGTGGGTCATTTCAGGAGGTCCAGAAAGCTTGTCGTTCCCCATAAACACAGCACAGGATTGTAGATACCGGATCACACTAACGTATCAATGTAGGGTGGACATACTCACATTTTTTTGCAGTGCGGGCACTTGGCTAGCGTATTAAACCGGAGCTCCATCCACTGTAAAGAAAACAAACGACAAGGCAAGAAAGACAGCACCGCTGTTAAACCAGGAACACACCGGAAACGCATCACATTACAAATTAATTATATATTAACTACAACAATCACAGAGCGGGTCCTGAATTTCAGGACAAAACTTCCATGATTCATCTTTAAGTGGTTAAGTCTGTAGAGATCATCTTAAACGCCTCATGTAAGCACAAGGCAATCTTGGGCCGTCCCCACGAAAATATTGTTCATATAAAATGTTGAAACAGGGGCCAAATGTAAGCATAGATAGTTCAATGGAGAACGGCAGTGTTGCCAATGAGATCAGGGTTGCCTGTGATGATAAGGGCGCCTATCTCTCAGTCATCCAGATCCTTCTCAGGGTTATCTTTTATGGTGTGGCAGACAGCAGCAGACTAGTGAATTGCACATGTAAACAGATGTACATACAAGTGTACAGTATTACTGCCGTGATTTCTGATGTTAGCAATGTGATGTTAATTACAACACTAGATCTAAAAATCAGCATGCCCTTGTTACATCGGTGCAATATGTGGCTTTTCACACCCGGCTTTTTTTGCTTTCAGTTTTGCAGCACATGGAGGATTTAGGCCTGCAAGACAACGCAACGTCTGTCCTTTAACCTCACTGGTGTCCAAGCCAAACCGAACATTGATTTTGTATGTCTTTAAAGACATAGCAATAGAACCGTCCAACCACATTCACAAAACATTTCTTGAACAGGTCTATGAACGCATGTTCCCTCAGCCAAATCACTAATTCTGTTTTATGTCTCTTGAGATTGACAAGAGACACCGACCAGATGTAGACAGGAGGAGCCCATTTGCAGCCGTGTAAATATGGACAGGGGCATCGGATTGCGTCACTAGTCTATGGTTAGGGGTGGTTAGGGGGTCTGTTTCCCCGGGACGTGCCCAGCCGTCTCAACCTGTCGCTGGGCCGGGGGACAGCCGTCAGAGGGGAGGGTGGAGAGAGGCTGGGATGACCTGGCGTCCTCACTGCCCTACAGAGGCCACAAGCAATGTGTGAAATAAATAATAATAATAATAATAATTACACAAATAAAACAGCTTTGGCCAAGTGCGGCATGTTGAGAGACTGACGGGCGTCTGAGCAGTCAGTGTCCCATTGGGAGGGGGAAAAGGAAGTATTTTCCTTCAAAAATATAAGTCAATAAGTGACACAATAGTGCACTTCATAGAGGGGCATTTTAGACCGTGTGACTTTCATGCACGTATTAAAGCAATAAACAAATGTGTGTGGGCTATGGTTGGTGCTCATGTTTACATACTAGGAAGGTGTTGCCACAGTGACCGCACACCACCCTCATGCCCTCCGGCTGCACGGGCAGCGCGGGCTGCGCGGGCTGCTCCTCGGGGATCACCATCACCGGGCTCAGGTTGATGATGCGTCTGCTGTGGGACGAGGCACAGGGAGAGCACAGCGTTGTCATGCTAACTTTGTGATGCTAACTTTGTGATGCTAACTTTGTGATGCTACAAATCTAAAGAATAATTCACCACAACCAGAGAATGAACACTGCCCACTGACTGTAGCCTATCAGCTGAACCTAAGCAACAGCATTAGCATTCGCTCCTCACCGCTAACCCTGAACCATAAACATGGCGGCAGGCGCTAGGTGGCTACGTCGCACCTACCAGTTGGGTCGTGGACATCCTATCCTTCTGGATGTGTCTTTGCAGATGAGCAGGCAGTTACAGGGGCATCTCACATACTTCTTCCCTGTCGGAGGGTTTTTGATGGGCTGCAATAAAACAGAACAGAAACAGATGATGTTTGATGAAAAACAGACGTGTTGTGAAATACAACCACAGAGCTGTTTAATAAAACAACCCCAAGCACATCACGATGACTCACGCAGAGAAAGTGTACCATGCAGCATTCTGCATGGTACAAGTTCTCTGAGTCATAGTTGATAAATCTTCATAGACTGCATTGTGTATTGTTCAAAACACAGTTATTCGCATGCTGACACCATCAATGCACCATGGAAATTGTTCAAACAATCGTCTTTTCTACAATGAACCCTATGGGACATTTAGGGGGAGATTGGATGTTTAAAAAGTTGTCTCAACAACAATAATACATGAATCGTACAGACCCAAAAGTAATTACAAAAGTAATTCTCAATTCCCTGGTAAACATAACCTTGAACCCAGGTCAAGGCCTGAGCCCAGAGCAATGCAGTAAGAGCCAGTATTATATAGTATATACATCATCTACGTTGGAGGCTGAGCATCAGTCAGCAATAACGGCAATCCCCTCCCATGCATTTGTGATGACACACTGTCTCTCCACCCCTACAAGGACAGTTCCCCACTGTCTTCATCTGTCTCCCCCACTACGCTAACCCGTCGGTCAGTCAGTCAGTAGGAAAGAAAGACAGACAGACAGAAAGACACAGACAGACGAAGAAGGTTTCGGAGAGGCCGAACAAAACCCCATCCATCACAAAGAGTCTACACCCGTGACTCCGCCCCCACTGCCTACCGTAGCCTCGTTGCACAGGGTGCACTTCACCACATGCTGGTGCAGCTTGCCGTCCAGGTTGATGAGCGACTGGCACACGCGACAGTTGATGACAGGCATGCCTCCCGCGTCCGGACTGGCAATGGCTGTGTAAGGAGGAGGTAGTTCGGCTTTTGAGAGGGGGGGTAGAGCACACACACAAAACAAACAAACACACAAGGCTGTTAATAACATGCAGGGAGACATGCGTACTATCTTCACATGTGGCTGTATGGGATGAGATGAGGCTTGCTGTAAAACTAGCAAAAACAAAATGAAGGAGTGCTTGTCATTTATGTGTGTAGTTCCATGAAAGCTAGATGTGATCCCACTTCTATTTACTGGAGGTCACTGAAGCCAACATAAATCTAAAACATTTCAGTGTTGGATTGTATTCTACGTCAAAAAGGAAAGCCTAAGAATTCACTGTAGGGAAAAAGTTCAATTCTACACACACATGAAGGTTCACTAAAAGACAATATAGTGCTAAAGTAAAAGTTATCTGCGGTGACAGCTGGACTAATCCAATTCAGAGTCAAAAAAGATTATGTGTTTTGTTGAGATTTTAAGGGCAAAGTAAAGAAGCACTCCAATAAGTTTGTCTTAATAAAAACACATAAACGATAACCTTCATGACGTCCTAACTGACTAATGAGGCATACTGCTGATGGATGAAGACAGGGTTCGGAGGTTTCAAAAATAATAATAAAATGGCTTCCCCACCAACATCTATCCCATCGTGAGAATCTCTGCT
>OMKP01023968.1:0-14444 GCA_900302375.1 Bathygadus melanobranchus
CACAGCCAGGCGTAGGAGGGACAGATGCAATCAGCAACAGTTGAGGTAGTGGACAGTGATGTATGGATGTGAACTCATAAATGTAAAGAAATGTTCATAGTGGCATTATTCGTTTTTTAGCTTTATGGCACATATCTATGTTCCTGTACTGTTAAAAATGTCATAGCACGATGATATCAGGCTTAGTATGCTGCCTGCGTTAGACGCTCACTCTATGAAAGCAGTTTTTAAAGTAGGGCTGAGATCGTAGTCTAGTTTTCTCTACTGCACTGCAACTTTGTCTGGACTTTTGTTGACTCTAGTGTTCTGTCTACTACAGTCTACACAATTATACCCTCCTTTACTGGACTGGACTTTAATGTAATCTAATGAATGACATTTATTCCAGGAGACACACTGTTTCAGATGGCTGAGGTCCATCGACAGATTCAGGTGCAGCTGGAAGATGTGGTAAGTGTGTGTACCGCTGTCATTGTTTTTAGTTCGTATCCGTTGATTTTGTCATTTGTTTGGATATCGACGTGTTAGCATGTTGTATGTGATCATTTGTATTCATCCGCAGTTGAAGCTGTTTCATTCTGAACTGCTCGCCCAGTTGGAGCAGAAGTTGGAGTTGGACATCAAATACCTTACAGTGAGTTCTACCTTACACAACGTTTCTCACACATCTCAGCACTGGCTTGACTTTAGCACCAATTGATTACAGGTGAGCCGAGTGTTGGGCCTGTGTAGGCCTTTAAATCTAAGTCATTAAAACAAAAACCGTCTTCATGACCACAACCATGTATGGTGTGCTTGGCTCCCTTTCCCCCCCGTTCCTTCCTTTCCTTGTTCCCTCAGGCTACATTAAAGAAGTACCAGAGCGAACGCAAGTCTAAGACTGAGTCTATTGAGCGCTGCCAGTCCCAGCTGAAGAAGCTGCGCAGAAAGAGCCAGGCCACGCGTCACCCCAACAAATACGGAGACAGAGAGATGCAGGTAACAAGGAAACTCATAGGGAACAATGATATGTATACCAGAGTGACATTTCTGTAATTTTTGGCGCTGTATATCACAGACAACGCCTACAGCTGTTGAGATAAGGCAGTGAAGACAAAGTGGCCTATTGTGTTTCGTGCACAGAAATAATGTAACACACGGCGTCTTGCTCAGCGTTATAAGGGTTTACTAAAGCACCACGATCAGTGAGTTTGTTTATGTAGGTTCCTGGCCGCTGTGAACGAGATTAAAGGACAATCTGTCTCAGCTGATTTTATTTTTTTAAATCCAAGCCACTTAGTGAACGTTTTTTATGAGAAGAAATATGTCATATAAGAGGTAAAGTCGTATTATTAGTCATTTGGAAGTGGGGCAAGTGGAGAACTTAACAGCCAGGTTAATTCAGAGGAAAGGTCAAATGAGTGAGGCTTAATATTTCATGATTAAGATTTTGTTATCGTCGCTAACAGGCAGGAAGTGATGTCACATTTTCCTCACTGTGCGATCGCTACGCTTGTGCCTTTCCCTCAGGCTGCGATTTAAAGGTCACTCTTTGTTTGGTGAAGTTTGTTTGTGCTCCAGCTCTAGATCTGGGTTGTGATGTGCATGGAAATAACACATTGTGTTTTCTATTAAAGAGTTGTAAATACTTGATCCACATTTTTTTTTTTTCACCCAGTTTGTGGAGTTGATGAGCCGTCGCCAGGTGGAGCTGGACACTCTGGTTGCCGTGGGTTACAGGTCTGCGCTGACTGAGGAGAGAAGAAGATACTGCTTCCTGGTGGACAGACAGAGTTCTGTCACCAAAGTGCTGATCAACTACCACTGCAAGGTGAGCAGAACCACATGAGCAGAACCGTCATAGAGAGCCTAAGCCACGCCCCTTCCGGTATACCCATAGGTACGACCATACATATTTCTTAAGAAACATATTTATTAAGAAATATGTATGGTCAATGGAGAGAGGGAAATGATTTTTTGATCCAGTTGAACTGTGCCATGAATGTTGTTCAAAAAAATCACAAAATGTTGTTTTGTGATTGTTAAACATGTTGTTTAAATTTAAAAGATAATTTAGCAAGTCCGGAAAGTCGCAGTTTGTCGTAAAACTGCTGTCAGTAAGACGTAGTTTGAAAGACTACAACACCCACATTGACAAACATCATATGTGTAATTCATGGCACACAAAATTATTTGTCTCTCCATTGACGACATACACATTTTTTCCAAAATAAGGTCCCATGGGGGACAGCGGGAGGGGCGTGGCTTAGGCTCTCTATAAACATTATTAGTATTTTCAAAACACATAACAATACAACAACAATGTCTCTTGGTTGTTGGACTCTGTGTTCCTCGCGCTGTGTGGGTTAATGACTTGTAAAACTCCTATTTTTCTCAGGTCAGGGAACTTCTGTCCCAGAAGCTGTCGTCTTGGCAACAGTCCTGTTCCCAGCCCACCAAGCTTCCAGAGCGGGCCCTGAATCTCTTGCGCCACACGGCTCCACAAACCTCTGGGGCGGCAGGGATAGCAGAAACCCTGCGGCACACCAAACTAGGCACCTCTCAGCCCGAACAGGTGACATAGCAGTGTTTCATCATGCTTTGGATCCACTATTTTCTGATCCACTATTTTATTTCTACACAACCACTGCCCCTTTTGACATTGAATCATTGCTGATGTATCTCCATTCTCCCTCACGGCCAATCAGAGGCTGTCTGTTCAAGAAGTCCCACCTCTGTCGAATGGAGACTCCAATCGCTCTCAGCAGCAGCAGCAGCAGCGTGGCCTCCCCTCCTCCTCCTCCCAGAGTGACAGCCCTCTACTGCAGGGTTCCCCTCAGATGCCCCGCCCGCCGGCCGCCTGCGACGGAGCCTCCGGAGGTGAATCCCTGGGAGCGTCCCCCCAACACACCAGCACGCCGCTTAGCTTTTCACCCGGCCCGCTCCCCGAAGGCAGTAGCAGCAGCAGCCAGGGTACCTCCACGCCCACCACCGCTTCAGGCAGCTCATCCCAGCAGAGTCCTCTACTCCTGGCCACCGGCACCTCCAACCTGTCCCCGTGCCTCATCCCCTCCACGGTGCTGTCCCTCAGCCAGGCCCCCTCTGCCCTCAACTCCATGGAGGCCATGACCCTCCCCATCTCCCACAGTGGCCCCCACAGTCCCCCACTGCCCCACAGCGCACCCCTCTCTCGGGCCATGACACCCATCCAGTTGATGCACCAACAGGCAGGATCTGGAGGAAGCCAGGTTCCCTCGCTGAATCCTCTGCTGATGAAAGCCACCGAGATGTACGCAACATCCACCCTGCCGTTGCCTAGGAGACCTGTCAGTGAGATGAGAATGGGCGGCTTTCAAGGTAAGATTTTTACCACTGGTCCTGTCTAGCTAATCTGGTAGAGCGTGGCGCGACTTGTGTTGTGTTCCCTGGATGCCCTGAGTTGAAGAAAATTCAACTAAAAAATGAATTCATTATTCTCAGTCATTATAGGTTACATGTAGATTCTATGGTTGCTTTGCAACGGAAAAATGTGCAGCTAGGCTTCAACAGAAAAAGGCAGTGCTAGTTTCAATGTGATCGGCACCTTAGGGGTTCAATTCCCACTGGGGCCACCCATGCTAAGAATGTATTCACTCATGGTATTGTAGGACACTTTGGATAAAAGCCACATAAATATATTGTGATCTCCTTCTCTCTCTCGCTGCTATGCAGGCACCAGTCTGCCCAGAATGATGCAGCTTTCTGAACCAATGCGTGTGGAAGCCATGTTTGCGCACACACCTGCAGGATCCGAGGGCAGTGCAGTGGGCGGAGCCTGCTTACTTCACTTTCTGCCCAACGACAACATTACCCTGCTCATCTCCGAGCCCAGAGACGGCTGGCACTATGGTCAGAATGAAAGGACCGGACGGTAAGCTCTCCTTGGAACATGGCGCATACTGTATGTCCGCCTTCATAATGAACAGGCTAATAAAAGACATCTCACACCTAACATCTCATAATGGTCTCCCTCACAGAAAAGGCTGGTTTCCGTACTCCTACACCCAGCCTCATGCTAACATCGACAACCACGGGAGCAGGTCAATGCACAGGAAAAACACTTATCAGCCATTTCGGAAACATGTCACTCTAAAAGGTTGATCCATGGCTAATTTATCTCCCATATTATTTCCCCTACAGCTCCCTCTTACTATCTAAGGCCAACAGTGGCAGCGCTGGCCAACTTGACAAGCTGGTGTCCGCGGCCCTGCCTGCCTTGACCCCCGAGTCAGAAGAGGAACGTTCCCTTCCTCCCCAAAGGGTTAGCACCTTCCGCCCACGCCCGTACAGTATGGCCGACAGCCACAAGGTCAGCCTGAGGCCCAGCGGAGCCGTTCAGGGGATGGGGGAGTGGATGGGGCCCGCCCACCGGCCCTCTCTATCCATGCTAATGCAGGAGGTAACGACGCCATAGCATAGCCTAGCCTAGCTTAACAACACCAAATCAATGCAATGCGGTTCTCACATTCCTATCTCTCTGTGATCATAGCTCTCTTCAGATTTGGCCTCTCCTCCACCCTCCCCTACCAGGTAGATACGCGCTTCATAACGCTTTCCTAAAAAGAACACCATGATGAATGCTTCTCCACTGATCAGGAAATAATAACAATGCTATTATATCTTTAATATTAGTGTTAGACATAGCAAGGCTTGCTAAAGATACTTTAGAGATGATCTATCCTTTTAAATGTGTTTATATGTGTTTATATGTTTAGAACTTTTCATTATCATTTTGATTTTTCTTTTTTTTCCCAGGACAAATCCATTTTCTCACGTCAAACTCAGGAGGACGGTTACCAATGACCGCTCTGCTCCTATCATTGAGTAATATGTGGGTTACAGCATGAGGTAACAGAAAGGCTACAAACATACAGTGGTTCTTATGGAACAGGTGGTCTGTAAAGCCTTTCTTAAGAGATGTTGAAGTTCAATTTTTCCTGATTATTTGAAATGATACTGCTTCTACATTTAGATTAAAATAAGATTTTTTATTAGACATGAAATATACACCATATGTCTGGATATAGGCAAGAAAAAATGCTTCAAATTAAAATTCTTAAAATATAACTAATATCAAAAATGAAAAGAAGAAAATGAAAAATCAACATAATCTGATCGCTAATCTGATTAGAATCCGATTCAGTAACCATGCTTACAGTAATTGTATTATATTGACCATGATCCTATTAATTGTAAAGATCCAGTATGACAACTAGAAGACAGTAGAAACTAAGAGCAATGTAACATTTATTTACTTTGGTGAACATGTGAACAGTTAAGTAAGAAAAACAGTTTGTATACCCGTTCAATATAACTTCCTCTGTGTATTACTTAGTCTGTACATTTTTTTTGTCAAATTCATTTAGGGGACAGGCTCCTAATAGCTAAATCTATATTTAAAGGCTATTTTCACCTTGACAGTGAAGACTCACAGAAAGGACAGGTTCCTAATTTATTTTATTTGTACTTTCAAAGTAGCTGATGTTCTTTTATGGGTCAAACTAGGAATATGCAATCTATCCCACCTTAAAGATGCAATCTATCCCACCTTAAAGATGCAATCTATCCCACTGTATTTCTTTTGCTTGAAAGTTTACAAAGTACACATTTTCATTCACAATCGTAGTTAACACTGTGCATTATTATTTATGATGTGCCATTTAAACGTGCCATCATATAAAATGGGCATTAAGTGAAAGAATATTTAATAGGTTGTTAATTTAGTGATGTGTACCACATTGATAATGACATATCTGCTTTGTTCTGTCACACACTAGTTATACTGTTTGTTAAAGTAAAGATATTTATATAATATGTGAATTAGGCTATTTTGATGGATAGCCCCATCCATCACTAAAAGGATTTAGTGATGGATGGGGATTGGTTTTGTTGTGTTGGTTGTGTTGGTTTGAGGGAACTGTAGGTGTAATGGTTTTCACCCGAACGGTTACAATATCTGAATGTTGTTAGAGAGTTTCTTCTCTAATGGGCGACGGAGGTGAGGGTTTAAGCTGGAGGTTAGGTCATAATGCGGCAGAATTTCCAACACTTAAGTCATTGGGTTTTGTTTATTCTTGATTCATCTTATGTCCAAAATGAAAATCTAGATAGATAACTGAACGTTTACCTGTCAGAACCTTTTAGAGAGACGCCAAAGCCAAGAATGGTGAAAAGGATTGTTTTGATATTGAAATGTAACTTTGAAAGTTGATGTAGGAAGTATATGGAAAGTTGATCAGTGTCTGAGCTAGGGTTAAAGGTAAACACAAATATGTTTTAGTATGATTGGGCTCACGTGGATTTGAACTGATATGTAAATTAGGATGGTTTATGTTCCTTTTGATTACAGTATATTGTGTGTATATTATGCATGCTGTCACATTGATCCCCAAGAACCTTGTGGCAGTTACCTGATCACTACTGCTTACATATCACATCACACTGGGATTTCAAAATATATCATCATGTGTGCCTGATTTGTATTTTTCCTTAATGCTGCTGAAGGTATGATTTCTCAATTGCCACCTTTGAGTTTAGCTAAATGTTGATTTATTGGTTAAAAAAATCATGTTTACCTGTTTAGAATCTATATATATATAAAACGTTTGAAATTAAATTAAGGCTATGGCAGTAACTGCTACCGCCACCACCAACTGACAAATCACTATTTTACCTACAGTGTGTGAGATATTGCTCAGACATTGTAATACCTCACATACCTCATACATCATTTTAAATCTTTACTTATCGGAAATGACCTGGAATTCAAGATCATCAACAGAACAGCATTTGCAGAACATGAACATTTGTCTCATGATACATTTCAGAGATGCTATCAACTATCAGATGTTAATTGTACATTTTATATGCAAGATATCATTGTCGTGAACATAACAGTGTATGCACATACACATATTTACATGGCCTTAATAAGCTGCCATAAACATACTTCATACACTGTTTTCATTCTGATTGTAATGGTTTAAATTTGTTTTAAAACGGTTTGTTATGAGCGCTAAGCCAATTCCGTTTATCAAATCAAGCTTTTTGTCTTGAACTGTCTGGTTCAGTGGCTTGCTAACATTAGTCCTGTACCATGGTTGTAGTTTAGATACTAATCAGCAATTTTATAGAAGCAAGCAGTGACCCTTTTCTACCAAGTTAACATATATGTGCAACGTTGGTACATCAGCCTCATAATGGGTGAAAATATAAACAAATAAAAATGTTTTGCTCCAAGGTCAAAGAGAAATGAACAATTTCTTTTCTGAATAGTGATCCAAGCCAGTAAATGTAATACTGTTTCACAGTAACCTACAGCCACTTTAAGAACTCATATGCCTAAGCTTTCCCTCCAAAAGCTATCATCGCAAACCCACCTGTACACTACTTCACAGGTGTCTTTCTGCACACAGTGTGAAACAAACACTCGTCATTCACCCAGACAGTTGAAACCTTCTATAGGGTGAATATGTTACACATCTCAAATATTGAAAAATGTAATCAATAAAAGTGTCAATTAATGTGTCATGTGCATGCTGTACCTTTTCCATATTCAACTCTGCACTTTCCAATGGACTATAATATTAAAACCATCTTTACATGATGAATTTGGTCAACACAAAATACACAAACAAGCTCTCAAACAATATTTATAGGATCATATTTATTGTGGGGAATTGAATGAAGTCAGATAAGATCAGTCAGATCAGTTACAAGTTTTTTAACCAGTCCAAGTTTGGTCCAACATTGTCAGACGGATGGGAAGGGACATCAGGCATATTTCCATCATCTCGAACAGGAACTAGATTGCAGAAAAAAACAGTATGTATAATTAACGAGCTTATTTCAGTAGCATGTAGAACAAGTAGACACACAGAAACAAATATGTTGGGTAATATCAAGCAATCAAACATCTCAAATGGTTGCACGAATGAAGTGTTTTGATCAGCGTCATGAGAATCCCATAAATTCACGGCAACTATACAACGCAGGCCTGTGTGTTTACCTGGGTAGGCATATGGCACCGCTTGGTTCATCATTCCGGAATATTTGGTCAGGGGACTTACAAATGGCAAGACGACCGCTGTGGAATACAATACGGTTACACGTCACATACATACAAGAAACAAAAGATCCCCTTTCCTCTAGAAGTATTTGTGCATGTGGATGCATAAAGTAAACACACATTTTAACACAGACGATCGTGCCACCATGGTTACTGACCTAAAACCGAAAGTCCACAGGAAATCAAAACAATCGGCTCATTACTCCACGCCTTCTTTAGGAATCTTCCGAACCCTGCAAAATAAATCAACCAGTGCAGATACTTTACGTTAGCGTTAGAAACATAAGGCTATCACCGGCGTCCAAGGTCACCGTTTTGTTTCATTAGGAGTCAACTTGTTCGCCTTAAATCAATACCATGTTGTTTTTCATTGTATTGCTTAAAGTCAAACAGACCTTATTATGTGATATTTAAGTACATAAATATACCCCTGCATAGCTTCTCATATGATATCAAAATGTTACTAACCCGCCATGTTGCCCTTTGTAGTTCTATGCGCTAGTGCTTGTGGGAAATGTATGCTCTACACCTCGACGTACATTTGTTGCGACGTGGAATAAAATATTAATTTCATTAGTTTAACTATCTATTTTGTAATTAAGCTCTTAAAACGTGTGCCTCCGACTCCGATTACTTTTATTAAGCAATTTATTTTGTTTTTAAACCGAATATAACCTATGGTGGTTTCTACTTGGCATGCTCACCGGAAGTCAATTCCACAAGGCTCGTGAGGGATCATGGGGCGGATGTTGTAGTTGGTTTTATCATTTGGCTTTAATGCAATGTTTACATTATCTTCTGTTATTCGTAGTCACACCCTGAGATGCTATGCAAGCAGTCCACACGAGATTTAATCGTCTGAACAAAATGTACGTTGCCTTTTCAATTCAGGGCTAGCTGTTTGCTAGAGTCGTATTTTATATGACACAGAGTTCTGTAAGACTTGTCACGGAGGCTGTCCAGCTTTAGATTTACCTGTTTTTGTCTGTTTGTGTGGCTTTTCGTGTTCCTTAACAGATGATGGAGGATTTCTCCGGTTTGGCTCTGCCGCCTCTATTTGGAGGACACATCCTCGAAGCAGAGCTGGAACCTGCTGGTGTCGAACTAGGCCCAGGAGAGGTAACAACACTCGTCCCGTGGCTTGATCACAGTAGTCCTGTAATCACCAGGCTATTTCTGTAGTACTGACCCCTACCAACACGCTACTGTAACCATTATCTGTTGATGCATAATACTAATGCAATGTTTGGTAGTAGAAACATCTGTTTCTTGTGGTGTTTGTACTTGAATTTGTTGAGTCTGACATAATGTGTACTACTACCTCATTCCTTATGGTATAGAAAATAAGGGTATCTTTCGACCTCCTTACTGGTATTATTTTAGCAGGTGGAACTGGGCCCAGGAGACACTGAGGTGTTGGATGGAGGAGTGCATGAAGATGAAGAAAAGAGAGCCCTTGATAAACGGAAATATGTGGCTTTGAATAAGCGGTGCAAAGACATTGAACAGGTTTGGAAAGTGCTATGCCTGCGTGTCATGCATTTGATTCATGTTATGTTATCTTGATTAGAGTGTGTATGTGTTACATGCATTCCATCATAATCCATAGTCTTTCTATGTTCTTTGGTCAGGTAAATCAGAAGATCCTTGGTCGCCTTCACCAAGTACAAAGATTATTACGGCGCATGAGGAAAGAGAGACGGTATTCATCTTCATATTTTTACTATGATTATATTAAATATTTAGAAAATGTTTCTTTTCCTCACTTGATCAAATAATTCTTCACCCCATTAGGTTCCTGATGAAGACGCTTGATACTCATGGAGATGATTACAGAAATTCTCACTTGACAATACATCTAGAGGTGAGAAGAGTTCAATAGACTCATGCGGCACAATGTAGCAGCTAGCGCGTTTGACTCTCAGAGAAAATGTACTGGGTTCAATCCTCAAGGTCTGCAGTGTACCATCCTAGAGCAAGATGCCTAACCCCTAAATGACATGGGTCTCAAAGTATATCTTGTATTGGCTTTGGAAATATAGATGTGGGTCTGTAGGTTCCACAAAATAAAACATACAAAATAAAAACAGGTTTTTTGGAGATTGCTGCAGTAAAGCAATTTATTCTTCAATTATTATTATTTTGTGTGAGAGACATCATGTTTTTCTGTCTCAGGATGAGTCCAGTGTCCCTTTAGAATCAGGTACTGGACTGGAGGTTGACCGGTTAAATGGTGCCTCTGGTTCTTCTGGTGTGGCACATCATGGAGCCGGACCAAAGAAGAGGAGACATCGCATTCCAAAGCAGGAGAAGGATAAAGACCCACAGGTATGCGAAGAATCATTTGAGAAAGTTGAGATAATTGTTGATAATAATAATGCCATTTCTAGTGCTTTTCTGAGTACTCAAATACATTTTACATGATAAAGCACGTGACGTTCAAACTGCATAAGCTGTTATTGAGATTGTATATAACACCACAGCAGTGCTATGCTGCTATACATTTCACTTTCAGAATTTCCTGTTGGCCTATTTTAGTTTATATTGAGGATTTGTGCATTGGTTACGTAGTTTATAATGGGCGCACTGTAACCACTTGAATAAGTTCAAAGGGTATTTAGTTGTAAACAGTTTAACTGGCATTAAATGTCTCATGCAGATACACAGAACATAGGTTGGTAGTAAATCAGTCATGGTGTGTTATATTTTTTATTTATTTGATTAACTATTAACTATGCTTCATTCATCTTACAGACTGAGCCTGATATCCCAATGTTGGATGAATCACCATTTGGAGAAATACCAAGTCCAACTCCACTGTCTCACTGACAAGAGGTCCTCTCCCTAGAATGTCTGATTGTTAAGATAAGATGCCACACATACAGCCAGGTTTTGTACTTGACAAGTGGTTACTTTTTTAATTGGGTTTTCTTTGTGTATATATTTGTTTTATTAAAATGGATTCATGCCCAACACATTTCTGCCATATGCATCGATCTATGTCCGCTATCAAATGTTTTCTGAGAAACCAGTTTTCTGAGAATGTGCAAACGAATTACTGTTACATTAGGGTGGGTTGATTAAGTTATCCTTGTGCCTGTGAATCTTTGTTTGTCCTTACTAGTCTGATGTCAGACTAGGTTCCGCAAGTTATTTTGATGAAAAATATTAGATAGATTAGTTAGATTATATTGTTAAATGCAGATATTCCACTACAACGCAGCATTCACAGGGCTACCTTTTTATTGATGGTACATTTTACACATTTATATTAGACACTGTTTTGAGTCACTTACATAGTGACTTCAATATAATTTATAATAAAATATTTCAGAAAAAAGATTTATTGTTCTTAAGATATTTTAATGGTGACTGAAATAATTCAATGGACTAACCGTAGAATAACTAAATAATTGTGTTACTGTTTATTCCGCCGGATGTTTCCAAATGAAAATACTCAGATCTATCCAATCGTAGCTGCTAAATCGCATGTTGGGCGGAAACCAAACTCGGAGGTGTGGCTTACTTACCGTCCATCTTTAGCTAGAGTACAGCGAGTTTATCGAAAAGAAAACAAATTGTGGAAGTAAAGAAGACGTGTGGGAAATAGTTTTGGCTATAATTGAAAAGAGAAAAACGAAAACCCAGACCCTAGGTAAATGCTGGAAACAAATGTGCATCTAGATGGTCGGGTTGAGCCAGTTTCCCTTATTCCTTAATTTTGCTACCTTGCTAGCTAAGCCGCTAGCTAGTATTTTATGCAATTGCTAGTCTGTTAGCAATATTAGCTATTGGGTTAGCGATTGGCAACGATGATAAATGATACATTTCACAATGCATCAGACACAATTAAAAGGCAATATTTCGACCCAAATTACTGTTGCAAGAATGTGCAATTAATCAACCAATCTGTTTTCTATTATCGTTTAGCCGTAGGCCAACTACTGTCGAGCGTAATGGACTGGCTAAACTGGGTAGCATTAGCTAAGTACCGTAGACTAGGTGCATTCGTTGACAAGTATGCATGACAAGCTTCAATGCAAATTGCACGTATTATGATATCGTACGATAGCATGTCGATTTAATAAATGCACACTGGAAGTGTCAGTACTTTGCACAATGCTAGGTAACCTGAACACTGAGCCACAGCAGCCCACGTTAACGTGAGAACAATCCTCTTGGTATCAAGAGTGAGAGTCCACAGATGAGTGCTTATGTTTCGTCGGTCTTGCTCATAATTAAAAGTTGTAAATGCTTTTCCCAGCTAAAGCTGTAACAGACGGAATGTGGACATTGTCGTAGTGAAAGCCATGGCTGACAAGAGAAAACTACAAGGTAAGTCAAGAGCACAATGAGTCCACGCTCTCATTTTTACCATAGGTAAATGACTGCATGACTTCTGCTACAGGATTTAAGGGGTTTATTCAGGATCATCTCTTTGGTCTCTACAGGTGAAATCGATAGATGTTTGAAAAAAGTAGCAGAAGGTGTAGAGCAGTTCGAGGATATTTGGCAAAAGGTGAGGTATTATTAATAATGCATGCATTTTTCCCCCACAAATGTACATTTGATTTGCCAATGTGATTTTTTTTTTTTAAATTGCCACAGCTTCACAATGCAGCCAATGCTAACCAGAAGGAAAAATACGAGGCAGACCTCAAAAAAGAGATTAAAAAACTGCAAGTAAGAGAAGTTATCACCAATGGGTTTCTTTTGCTTAATTTGTTTATTTTATAAACTACCATGTGTATATCCATGCCTAAAATCTAACCACATGCCCTCATGCCCACTGCCCAGCGACTGCGAGATCAAATAAAAACATGGGTGGCCTCAAATGAGATCAAAGACAAAAGGCAGCTAGTCGAAAACCGGAAACTCATAGAGACGGTATTGATCTTCATTAAGTCATCACCAAATTGATTTTTGTAGAATTACAGGAAAACAAAGGAACACTTAAATCATGACAAACTGTCTTATCCACCATTATGTGACTTGTCTCTTCTCAGCAAATGGAGCGCTTTAAGGTGGTGGAGCGGGAAACGAAAACCAAGGCGTACTCCAAAGAAGGCTTAGGACTTGCCCAGAAAGTAGATCCAGCTCAGAGGGAAAAAGAGGAAACGGGCCAGTGGTTAACGGTAAGGGGTTCCATCGTCATCGGTCTCTTGGCTGCACTTTCCCGGCATCGTTGCTTCCACAAGCTCAGAAGGGGAGTGGTTATGCAAAACTGGATCACGTGTTGTATTTGCAGTCGGACTTGACTGGGATAAACAAGCAAATGTATTAGGCATTAGTAAAAATGTTTAATGAATCATATTTTTTTATGAACGTTGTCAACCCTCTTTGTTATGTTGTCAGTGTAGTTAAATGGAGAAGCTTTTAGTAAAGATTTAAAATGGCCACAATTTGTTGCAGACTGACTCAGTAATCAATGATTAGTGCCATTATAATGTGCAGATAATGTGTAATAAGTTTGCAATATGAGGTCAGGTATGTTTGTATTCTAAATGAATTAATTATTACGTCTTACTAATTTCTGGCTTCATTTTGAGCCAACCTAATAATTGTGCACAAATATTGTCCTCACTTTCTCTTCCAATGTGTTCACCTGCTACGCAGAATACAATCGACACTCTAAATATGCAGGTGGACCAGTTTGAGAGTGAGGTGGAGTCGCTCTCCGTGCAGACAAGGAAAAAGAAAGGTGACAAAGAGGTGGGTTGTCGTGTTCGTCCCCTCTGCCATTGTAGCCCGTGTTTTGAGATTATGCTCTCAATACAACTTTGGCCTCCTGTCCTCCCAGAAGCAAGATCGTATCGAAGAGCTTAAGCGATTGATCGAGAGGCATCGGTTCCACATTCGCATGCTGGAGACCATCCTGCGAATGCTGGACAATGACTCTGTGCAAGTGGACTCTGTCCTCAAGATCAAAGATGACGTGGAGTACTACATCGACTCCTCTCAGGACCCCGACTTCGAGGAGAATGAGTTCCTGTACGATGACCTAGACCTGGAAGACATACGTGAGTCTATTGAAAAGACCAGACTGAAGGAATTCAATGTTTTTGTGTGTAAAAATGTTTGGCACAATTGCAATTGACGTAGAATGATTGGCTGTCTAGCTCATGGCAAAAATAATGCTCATGTTTGCTCTACGGATTTTTCACAATTCATTCAGCCACCCTACTTTTCACTTTAAACTTGTTAAGCGAGAAGGAGGAAGTACAGAGTAACTCCCCTACGGTCAAATCTGCCTTTAGCTAAATGTAAGCACTGTGTGCACATTGTGGGGATGCCTTCTCTTTCTGCCATTTGCTAGGCAATATTCCGAACAACATTGAACAACAAGGGTCTTTTGGGG
>OMKP01023976.1:0-15684 GCA_900302375.1 Bathygadus melanobranchus
GGCCCATAAAATCAGAGAAAATAAAACAGCGTGGTTCATATATCAACCGTTGCTAAATATGGTTAGGTGAAGTATGGCGACGCAAAACGCCGGGACTCTTACCCCTTGGCAAAAGCTTGGCGTAAATATGCGAGTTCAATTCCTTGTCCCGAATGTAACACCGGATCTCTTCGACGGCCTCTCTCCCGATTGTGATGAACAACACAACAAGCTAGGGGAACATAATCATGCTATTAGAGACATCGAATTCAATGAACTTTATTTTTGAATGCGTGTTCGCCATAATAGCAGGTCGATAACGACAGAAAACAGACGCTAGGGATTCATTGACGTGTATTACTCATTCAAAAAGGTTCAACTAATGTCACTAGCCGGTGATTATGAAGTAGTGCATACCAAGGGAACCCAGTAGGTATAAAGAGCACCTAGTCGCAGTTCGTCCACAAACTGAGAGCAGGCCAATATCAGGAAGTATAAATTGAAGAAATACTTGAATTGATTGAACAGAACCTGCGAACACAAAAGAGACGAGCAGAAAGAGGCTTTGTTGAATATCTTTGGTAGCATTCAAGCCAAAGCTAACACACACGTGGCGGGCTTTCCACGCATCTGGAAACCACACGTATGCGTTCATATACATTCATATCATACGTTCATATCACGCAAAATACATAGAACATCGTTGCACAACAAAGCTATTGCGAAACGCCACGTTGAAGAGTAGCTAAAACCCAACGCAATGTCAAGTTATGACATGACACATCATATCACGCCTCTGTTTGAATTTCATTACCACCGATGTGCAAGACTACCAATAAGGGGAAGTCCGTTTAGGCGTGACAAGGCGAACCATTGCTGGTATGTGCGAACGGAAAATTGAAATAGGAATAGAATAGGGCAGCTCAGCTACACCGAGCGCACGCATGTCCACGCCGTGTTTATGATATTGCTCTCAATAAAAACGTGCCGCGCTTTGCAATGCAAAAATGCCACGGCCTTGTCTTATCCCTTCCAAACAAATCTGGGCTACTTTTAATGGCTAAGTCCATACACAAAAAGGCCATAAGACTATAAGACCACTGAATGTCTGGAAACCAAATTCATATGTAAAACAGGTGGAGAATATGTGGCTGTCATAAGCAGTACTTGGACTGCAGACTGTATTGTCGGGGGGAAACCACAACCACTGCCTCTATTCATTGCTGAATTGTGACTTAATATCGGCATCTATTATAACGCTGTGTGGCTCGAATACGTGCTCGTATGAACGCGAGCCCTGAGGCTTGATTAGCATGTTGCACAAAACGAGCGATTACATTTAAAACATGCCTATACAGGATGTGACCTGCACCTAGTTAACAAGGCTTATTGTAAATAACAATGTCCACGCTCTGTCACTTCTTAAATATGTTGCAGGTCGGTGAGAGGATTTGAGAAGTCTGGATGCGTTGAGCTATATTTCCAGATGCTGCCGATGCTTGTAGCGTCTGCATCGTATCTAGGCAGCAAGAGATATTTTATAAATATGCACGACAGCTTAACGTGAATGTAATGTGCTAGTCTCCTTTTCTGATTGGACGACAGTCACATGACTTCAGCAGCTAATGTAGCAACTGGTTTCTTGGGCTTCGTTCGACATTAGATCCACCACTAATGCTGGTTCCTTTTGATGGGTGTGAAATTGTTAATTCATCAGATGATTACCGATTAGTAATCGTCATAGATTAAATGTTACACTTCTACAACTAAACTTTTTGCTGTTGCTGACATTAGATGGTCATTGGATATGACATATGGCCGAAAGTTCTCACCAAAAACTATTTATACACGAGTACTTAAATTGTGACAGCCAGTACACTTCTTTATCTTTTACCTGACGCTATATATATATATATATAGATATATGTATATATATATATATATACATACATATATCTATATATATATAGACAGGGACTAAGCAACTCTGGCCCCTACATGGATGTTAAGGGCTGAGGGACGTGCTGAGAGGAGAGTGTTGAGGAGTGACCCCTGGCTGACACTCACCCCAGGCAGGAAGGTGAAAAAGTTGTACTTCTGGTTGTTAATGACGTTCCTGGGGTACCGCTGGTCCCGTTTTTCTGGGTGGCCGAGCCACACTGTGCGCGGGCGGAGGTCTCCCATGCCACAGCACCCAGACCACGGGCAGCACCTGGTTCACAAATACATTCATACATTAGAAAGATTTGATCTAGTCCAGAGTGTAGTCCAAATCTGTAGCAGGTCATTTATTTTGCGGGTTTAGGCTCACTTGAGATGAAAAGATGGTAAGATGATGTTATGTTAAGGTGTAAGTTTATGTTTTACCATGAATGTACATTTCTACTCGTTATTGAGGACACAACATAGCCTACTTTCTTATGACTGATCAATATGATCGTTTTGTTTATCTAGGCCTGTGACGCCAGAGGAACAAGATAAGCCTTACAGAAGAGTTATAACTATATCAGCCCTCTCCGCCCTTCTCAAACAAAACATTTTATTTCTGTTAATCTAGCCTATAACCCGCTCACCCTCATGATGAATGGCATACATAATTGAATCTTTTGTCATTTATAAAACTGTCATTACATCAATTTTATTGATATACATTGATTGGGTCCAGCCACATGGATTGATTGGCACATTAGATTAGAACATATACAAAACATATATAGATTAAACGTGTCATCGTTGTATATGTTCACTACCTTAATAAATACGCAGCAAAGGCTGCAAGACGTGCGTGCCCTATGTCACACAACGCGTAGTATTCTATGGCCATCGAAGGCCTGATCATGCCAACAAGGACCGAATACAGACAAGCACTGATACTGTTACAAAAGCCTGTAGATCTCCGTCCTTTTCAAAGATCTAAATAAATAAATGTATCGCTTATTAAACGGTGAGGGAGATCAAAGCTGGCATTTCGATCGTACTGATACATGTGTTTCGGTGACGTCATCGACGCCAGCCCCAGAGCCCAGCATAGCGCCGTCTATTCTTATTCCTTCTCCGCCCAGACACACAAGGTTATTATCACCGAGATAACCTAAAATAACAGCAAGAGAGACGATTGCGCGTATGTTTTGTACATTTTAGACGGGCAAGCCGTGCCCTACATCTCGGCAGGCCGTCTCGGTTTGTGACAATCCTCTCAGTCAACAACGACGCAAATATTGACATGGGCGTCGAGCTGCACTTGTTCCGACGCGGATGTCCCTGCGCCCCGGGACTTGTCGCACCATGAATGAAAACATAACTGCACGACATTTTACACATTACAGTACGATTTGTCCAATTGCCACGCGTTTAATATAAAATGCTTGGTTCGCTCTGTTTCGACACAATGTCGACATAACAGCATGTAAACAATGACATCAGCATCAGCACTAACAGCACGGCGAATGCGTGGGTCTTTTCATGTAAAAAAAAAATAGCGATACGTTTTCAGCGTTTTATTTCCATACAACACCCTTACCCATTCCTGTGTTTACTGTCATGTCTTTTCTGGCGTCTCACGGGTTGTAAAGGAATATTGTCCGTCATTCCTGCAGCCTCGGCTGAAGCTCTAGCACGGTTTCCCCGCTGTCTGGGTTCTGGGCGGAGGCTCAGGGATTACCATTCAATGGGTTGTTAAGGGTGCACAGCTCAGTCTGCAAGATAGCACTGGGTCCATCCCAACGTGCAATTAATCCCATTATAAAAGCTTACATTTTGTAGAAGAAAATTAATTACCGTTCTAGGCTTTCTAGCCTTTCATATTTAGTTTGATAAAAGCCAATTGCTTTACAAGTTGTGCTTATTAAAACGCTTTCCAATGCATATTACATTGTTAGTGTCCTTAAGCAGCCTATGTAGAGTGTAGCTAAATGCATTGCATTTCCTCTTCTTCCAGCCATGAAATGTGAAAGGAAAACCAGGGATGAGTCACATTGATTTAATTTTTCCAAAAAAAGACCTGAAAGTAACACTTAGTGAGAGAAACAATACATTGCAAACAGGCAAAACTGCTAGACATGACTTGACTGACACTTTCAGAAGCATTTTTTATATATTTGTAAAGAAAGGCACACCATAGCAAATGCATATTAATGGGGAATGTACAGCAGGAGCCGTAAGATTTTCTGACCATTGTGATTTGGGTAAAGTGTCCAGCGATACATTCATTACTGTTCAACTCAGCAGTTTGAGAATGAAATAGATTTTGCGTACTCACGAATGTATCAGAAAACGGGTGCTCGGTATTGATATTAGGGGGCAAGGATGAAAACCTATTATCATAAGCTAAATGAGGTAGAACAGACCCCCTAAACACAATTTCATGAAATATAAATAGTTGACAACATAAGGAAGGATTGCAGGTTATTGAACATAAGTAACCAAAGTTACAGCCCCGAAAATGGATAATTCCGAAGTTAAAAGCTAAAACAGTTGCTAGTCCCAAGTAGAACATGAAATGTAAAATTAAAAAAATTAAACAGGACCTGAAATAGGATAGAATCTATATCCAACATTTGGAAAATATAAAGTGCAGGCACGACAGCATTGAACATCTTGTAGCCTTCAGAGCTCAGCCAACTAAAGCGGACTGCGGTTCTACAAGCAGACTAGAGTGGAGTAGCAAAAACATTTTTAATCAAAGTTTGTAAACTGGTGTGAAAAAGTAAGGAAAAAAAAGTATGCAATGTTATACTGTACAACATGCTTAAGTAGGAGTCTAACGGGGGGGCCTTTATTGTAGTTGAGATGCATTAAAAAGAAAGATTCATATTAGGCACTTATCAAAAGATTATACATTTAGGACCAACATCATTTCAGCATCAGTAAACATGGGAAAACCAGTTTTGTAATCTACAGTGTCAATTGGATGACAAAGGGCATCTGGTTAAAAAAAAAAAAAACAAATAAAAAAAAAAGCTGGAATCATTCAGACATTTAAATCTCACTGCGGATCAAAAGCCTCTTTTCAGAAAGTAACATATCAATAACATACCACTACAAAACTGTACAATTTGATAAAATCTATAGCACACAAGAGGAAAGTGAGTAGTCATGTACAAAGAAATATGGTTAAGCACACTATTATCCCCATAAACACTACAACACGGTATCCATATTCAGTCACACCCTGAAACTTTTCCAATTCTAGAGAAAATCCTTCAAAAGCATGTCAGAAAGACATTGTGAAGCAGTTTCAAGTAGGTTATACATTCAACATCTGGATACACACAAGTCACACACAAGAAAAAGAATACCCGCATATTAAAAAAACAAAAAGTAAATACAGCTACAGTAGTTATATCAAGGTCAACTACAAATAACACTTGTGATTTGTTCAAACAGGAGAACCCTGCATGACAGTACTGAATCTCCTTGCAAGATCTCCTCTGGATATTGATTGTACCTGTCGTTTTTTGGGGGTGGGGGGGCTCTAAACATTCACGACTAATTCACTGCGATTTTACCCTCTTCCATAAAGTGTGGAAATTGGGACTTTGACACGCCATCAGAACCGTTCTTTTCCATTTCAGCCATGGAAGCAGGCAGGCCAGAGTGGGCCCCATCCATCTTCATTAGGCCACCGGTAGAGCCGACCAAAGGCCCACCAGCGAGGCTACCGGGAAATGGGATCCCGCCTGCCTGGATGACAGAGATTTCATTGGTCTTCATGGCCAGGCCGCTACTGAAGACAGCCCCATACTGGTTCCATAGCGACGGGTCGAAGCTCATGGCCGGAGGAACCAAGTCTTTCGGAGCTTGCATCATCTCTTGCATCTTCGCTTCAGAGCCCATCGCCATGAGAGCCATTGGATTATCCAACGACATCCGCTGGCCACGCCTCGAAGTGTTGTTCCACATGTGGGTTCCAACATGTACCTGAGAAGAATACATAGAAAGAGAACACTATTAATGATCTGCTGAACAAACCTATTAAAACATTTGAGACACTTGTTTTGTGGAAGAGGATGTATACCTTAAGATTTCCCTTGGTTGTGAATGCTCTCCCACAGATTGTGCAGGCGAATGGCTTCTCCCCAGTATGAGTGCGTTCATGGATCTGCAGGGCACTGGCAGATGAGAAGTTCTTGCCACAGGCATTGCAGAGGTGCTGTTTGGTAGACCTTCGTGGAGCACTGGAGTTGGACGAGGTCATGCCAGTTCCCTGCGGTAGCTGGGAGCTGAACAGGCCATGGGCACCCAGGGGATTCTCTGGAGGAATCTTCATGTCCAGACTGGCCAGACTTAGGGGCATTCTGGTGAACGGCAGGTGAGCTGAAGAAAGAGCAATCATATTATGGACAGGAACAACAATTAATTATTTGAAATAAAAATAGCTGTTGATTAAGTTAATCAAAACTATTTAAAAACACAATTTACCATAGTCGCCATTTGTGTAGGGCAGGCCAGGTTCTTCTTTGATTGCCTTAGGGATGAAGCTGCTGGGGGCGGTGAGGTCAAGGGCTCCACTGGACTCATTGGCCTCTTGAGCGCCACCATCAGAGTCCTGCCTCGAAGCCGGGTGAGTGAAATCTTTCGGCGCCTCAGATTCTGGAGACTCTGTCTGGCCATTGGCCATGTTGGTTACGGGGGAGGAGGAATGGTAGGACATGGCAGAATCCGAGATGCCAGGACTACCGCTGTTCTGATAGTCCTGCTCCCGCGACGCTGAGGGAGATTCTTTCGACGTCCCCTCGCTCTCTGAAGCAGTGCTGCTCTGGCGTTTCAGTGCAAGAGCAGAGGTGAGATTCTTTAAAACATCCAGGCTGGAAAACTGAGAGGTTAGAGGGGCGGCGTGTTGGTGTGCTTGTTCTTCAGTGGTAGAGGGTGGGAGAGATGTTTCGGTCAGCTTCTCTTGGGAATGAAGATCCGTCTCAGCCTCTTCCATACTGTCGTCAAAGCCGTTGATATCCATGGACTTCTCGTCGACCAATGAGGAATCCATGGTTTCAGCAGCCTCGTATTGGTTGTCTGGCATGGGAGTGTTGGGGATCTGCCCGCCCATGTGCATGCGAATGTGCTGCTGCAGAACCACAGCGTTGGTAAACTTCTTCTGGCAGATTGGACAAGAGTGCTGCATTTTGAGAGGCGTGTTTGCCCTGTGCACCCCATAATGGGCCTTGAGGTTACCCTTGGTCGAGAACGCACGGCCGCAGATCTTGCACTTGTATGGTCTCTCGCCTGTGTGCGTGCGGTAATGCATTTTGAGGGAGCTCTGGCAGCTGAGCACCCTGTGGCAGATGACACATTCATTGGGATCGTTGGTCCTCTTCTCCAGGCCATCAACCATCTGCTGAAGTTTCGCCGTTCCAGAACTTTGATCTCCCAACAGGCCGTTTCCATTGACATGGTGCAGGGCTCCGATCAGCTCCTTAGAATCTTGGTTTTGATCGAAGGCCATCTCGTGGCCAAAAATGTTTGAGGAAATTGACGCCGAATCACTTGTGGATGGGGAAGGCCTCTGGGAAAACTGATCAGCGCCAATGCCTTCAAATGAATTTTTCACCCCTGGTACGGATGATTGGTGAATCCCAGCTATCGAACCGCTGATCACTGGCTTTACATCGGCCAGGTTGGCCTCGTCATAGGGCATGGACATGCCATAGGGAATTCCATTGCTGGTGGGAATGTTATCGAGGTGCTCTGGAACAGGATGGGGGTTCATCTTGATGTTGGGGTATTTATCCTTGTGCCTTTGGAAATGCACTTTGAGGTTTCCTTTGGTAGTGAAGCGGTTTCCACAGATATTACATTTGAAGGGCCGTTCTCCAGTGTGAGAACGCAGGTGAATCTGCAGAGCGCTGTCATTTCCAAAAGTCTTGCCACAGTACTTGCATTTGTGCCGGTATCCCGACTCGCTATTCTTTGATTCAGAAGGATGATTCAGCATCTTGGCCTTTGCTTTTTTAGAGGCCTCAAGCCCAGCTTGAAGGCCAGCAAAGGGGCTGGGGAAACCAATGACCCCTGGAGACTGTGGCAGCAGTGCTGGCAGGCGGTTGGCCAGGTCTGGAACACCCTTTAAAATGTCAGCTTTAGAGGCGACGGTGGCCAGTCCTTCGGTCAAAGAGGTAGGGATGCCAGTGGTTTGAGGTAGTTTACCCTGCTTCATGGTCTCCATGGAGAGGCTTTGACTGCCTGTCCTTTTGCCTATGAGAGCCGCCGCAGCAGACAACTGTTGAGAGAGGTGGGCACCGAGCGCTTTGAGCGGATCCACCACTGCCCCGAGAGCTGAGTGGAAGCCTTGAGGGGCCATCATGGCCACCTGAATTCTAATCTGCTCCGTCAGCTGGATCTGCTGGAGCTGCTGTTGCTGGAGACACACCAACTGTTCCAAGATCATTGGTATGGTTTGCAGCGCCTCTTTGGATGACAGAGGCGCGTGTTTTGAAGAATGCTGAGTGACGGCCACCTTGGTCGCACTCATTGACTCTAGGGTTACGTTTGAATCTTGCAACTTGGGCGAAGATCTAAAGGTCATCTCAGAGCTGGGCGACATTTCTGTTTGGTCTTTTTGACCCAACTCCTCTGCACTCGATTTGATCTCATCTGCTCTTTCTGCGTGGTTGTTGGACAGGGAGTGACTGCTAGACTGGCCGTCATCAGCGTCACTATTTACATCAGAGGAACCTTGTGAATATTCCTCTGGGACCTCATGGCCAAATCCGTCCCTCATGATGACCACCTGTTGACTTTTAGTGCAATTTCTCTCATGTTCCTGGAACTCAGCCTCGTCAAAGAATTCAGCGCAACACTTGTTGCAGACTTTGGTTTCGTCCATTCTGAATCTCTTCATCTCCGGCCCCGCTCCTTCAGCTTGTCCATCTGGAGTGATTCCTAAAAGAAAATACATTATAAAATGTTAATGAGTAATAAAACCAGGCTGTAGTGCAAAACACAATAGATAGTGGTTTGTTTCGCATTTAATTTTGATAAAGATGGGTAAAATACTTAGAGATTACAGCTCTATGAAAGGCCAAGTAGTAATCTATATGGCCAGCAGAGGGCGCCATCTACGCTTCAAATCTAAAGCCACGAAGAGCAAAGAACTGGGCCCAATGGCCAATAACTTCATCATTTCGAAAAGGTCTTAGACATCCTCATAAAAAATATGGTTTATGACATTAAACAAATTATGAACGATTATCGAGATTGATTTGCCTAGGAAACATCTGAATGTAAAAGAAATTAGGTTTAGCCAATGAGACTTAATGCATATTTATTCAGCGAATCAGCTCACCATGGTGCACCCCCCAGATAGCCTGTGTATGGGCATTGTCAAATGCTAATGCACTCAGCGAGGGGCAAGTAGTAGTTTGCATTCTTACACGGAAATGGTCGAATTGTTAATTGCTCACCAGGCATCATACAGTGGAAAAAACGGGACGCCCGCATTCTTTGCGAAAGTGCAGGCGCAGCGCTGCCCCTAACCCTGATATTTCATCCATGATATACGCACAACGACGCATTACATACACCCAGTCAGAACAGCGACGTGCGTGTCAGTTAATCCTGTGACTATTAAGATTTGGTTTAATTTAAATGAGTTTCGCTATAGTCACTATGCATAGTAATGCCAGTAGATTTCCACTTCGTGGCGCACAACCTTGCGGTGGCTGATTCTGATCACCTATTGTAGGGTTCATGACACTAGTTGAAACAACTTTAGTCAGTGAATGAAAAAAAAAAGCGTCAAATATAGCGTGTGGCGTATTTAACAATTTATATTGTAACCGTTTCTATTTCTGTTATCCGGAGGTGAGGTCCACGACATGGCAGGGTTACAATAGGGCAACACCACACGCACCCCCACCCAGTCTCCACAAAAAGACGAATACTCCATCCCCCACCACCCCACATATGTACGAAAGGAAACAGTCATGCATTAAACTGGGGGATTTATTGCCGGCAGGTCAGTAACTCCCGAGTCACATTTCATACCCAGTTGGTGACTTGCTTTGTGTAGAAAGAAAGAAAATAAATAGCAACATTGATTTTTTTTTCCGGCACTCCATAAACACATACACGTGTTGTTAAATAAACTACAACACACCTTGTGAAATGTTACTGTTGTTCCCGCACCAAAGTTATAAGGCAAAAACGTGCAATGTCCAATTATATGAACAAAAGAAAAACCGCATGCACACATTTTCGACTATATTGTATAACAGTCAAAACTGTACATAACTATTCACCATATAGTGCTACGCGTATCCTACAAAACACTCATATGCCACCACCAGCAAACACAAAACACATCTATGAAAGTTTTGAAATCCAACATTCAAATAGGGAATCATGCAATATAGTAGATTTCAATCGAGTACATTACTCGTGGTCATGTCGAGCCTCCCAAAATCTATCGATCAACCCGTTGAACTCGTACGAGAAAACCAATCACAAGTTCCTGAAGTCACAAATATTTGTGTAATAGTTGAACTACAATGACTCACTTCGATCAGAACTCCTTCGATCAGAAAATAAAAACAACAGAAAACAAACCCTAGGCACAGTTTAATTACCGAAACTTAGTCAATACCGATGGTCACTACGCAGGTCAAAGTGCGAGAGAACAATGTAAAGTAGCCAAGTTAAAATTGATACTTTTGATCACCGTGTGGACTAAAGCGAACTTTTAGCCAACTCCTGCGGTCCCATGCGATATCTTTACGCACTCACCATTTTCTGACGAGCCGGGTTCATCCGAATTGATGTGCTGTGGCTTCGCTTGCTTGCGCCTCGACATGGTGCACGCATCAGGAGCAAATAGTCCTACAATATTTCTCCCTTCTTTACAAATTCTTCGGGTCGGGGAAATTAGCCCCTCAAGTAGAAATGCGCATGTCAACGTAATTATTATTATCAATAATGCATTGCGATTTATCATGGCCCCCTGACAGCTGATTGGCTCCAGTCCAAGTGCTCGCACATTATTCAAATCGCTCCTATTGATGAGGAAAGCAGAGTGGCAAGAGGGGGCGGGAGGAGCGACGCGACTGGACGGACGCGAGGGAGGAGGGGAATACCAAAACGCATCGCTCTTCCCTTGTTCATGATTTTTGTCTTTCGAAGTAAAGTTAATCATTTCGCGCTCGCCCATACAACTGGGATAAGTTGCGCCGCAGCTGCAGATTTGGGTTGATATCCTATGTGTTAACACGCAGTGCCCAGTCACTCACCCATTCTCTCGACTCATACAACTGCCGTCCTATAGGATGTTTTTTTTCGTATAAATAATGTAGATAATATATAGACGAACTTATGGACGAACAATGACAATGTTACATATCTGTGCGTCTCTGCATGGAGGAGAAAAGCAGAACAGAGTAACGCTCAATGCTGAAGCTGCCAAACTGATAATTGTGTTGTATTTTAAACCTTTGTTGGTAGCTCACCTTTACCTCAGAAAAAAGTACTCACCGTTCTTACAACATTGTACAGCGCATTGCAGTTGATGATGGTAATAGCAATACTACTCATATTAATGTATATATGTAGCATTTACTTCATATAAGCTGTTATTTGTTTGAATAAATCACTTGTGTTGTATTGTAATTGGTGTAAACAGGGATCCTCTTTGAATGTTTAGGACAAAAATCCACATACAGTAGAGTTATGCACGTCTACAGATTAAATGAATTAAGAAAAATGACAATGGGAATTAAACATATTTAACTGAGCTGATGTTTAAACATAGACCCGTGTTTTCATAAAGCAGAATCTGTACAACCACCACCTATTAGGCTGGCCCAACTAATGCATTTTGTAGCTTGATAGCTGTTTATGTTTACGTTTGTCATGGGGAATATATTAAACAGCTCCTTATCCTCTCAGATGATGTCCATACACTTCAGGGAAAATTGTAGGGAAGTAAATTCTATGGCAGGCACCGTTCGTCTGTAGCGTTAGCTTTGAACTTAATGTTAACTGTTGGGACCGTCTTTTCTGTTTGTCCATGGGACTGTGGTGAATGTTAAGGGTGGAAAAGAATTTATTGCCCTCAGTTAAGAGACAGAACGGTCCCAACCCATTTTGTCCCGTTAAAGCTCATCGGAGGTCATTTCATCGGAGGTGAAGACCAGCACTCCACACTCATGCGTCCATGCATGCGTCCACTGAAGATGTTAGCAAAAATGTGCGCCAAATAGCTGCTTGTAAAATGTACGAGTATAGCCACACTGCAGTGCTACATGCTTCTATATTCAGAGAGGACGTTTTATGACATGTATTTATTTTAACATAAATAATGATATGAGAGACTGTAGTCATTGTATAATCTCTCATTTGCAAGAGAGATACATAAAATGCGCAAAAAAATCAAACAGGCAATGTCACAAAAACAAAACATCAGTCCCAATGATTGTATCTTCTATCTCTATCCAAGTGTTAAGATGACAGAATTAATAGACACTGTTTTTGGTTGTTAAGATTAACATTTGGGACAGAATGTGTTTATGGTAATCATGCCACTGCAATCAAACATACACACAAAACGAAATAAACAACAATAATCCAGCCATATCCTACACTCATACCCGGTTGCTCCTGGTTGAAATGTGGTCGTGCAGCGCTTAAGACGTGTAGTTGCTTCAGTATTGATTATGTGCTTCATATGCAGCATCACCTGGAAGTTGCTTTGGATGAAATGGTCTCTTAAACGACTAAACGTGAATGCCGATGTGTATTACTGAGCACACAGGACCACGGATGTACGCGACTAAGCATTTGCAATATTGGAAATTCTCTCATTCCACGTGAAAGTGGATTTTTATGATGCCATAGCTGATAACTGTAAGACAAACACACCCCAATATATTGGGCAAAACAATTGCTCTTATGGGGCCTGGTTGAAGGTGAAAAAGAGGGGAGTGTTGTCTAGACAGTTTATGGCCCCAATAAGAAACTATGTTGAATACACTGCTTCTGCTGCATTCAATCTAAACAATGTAAACTGTGTGCAGTTGTGCCATAAACCCACACTCATGTTGACCACATCATGGCCAATGTCCTGTTTAATGCCTTCCTTAAAAACAGCAGCATGTTGTGGTGTATGGAATGAAGAGTAACATAAAAATGGAGATTTGGAACAGAATTGAATTGTGCAAATTGTGTTTTAGTTTTTTTTCTTCTAAATAATAAAGTTTTTTTTGAATTCAAGGAATATTTATGTTTTTCTTTTGCTGTAAGTGATTTTTTTGACCAGAGAAGGATTGTGTTAAACAGCTGTGGTGTTCCAAGGCAACAGAAAACCATGGACAAGGACTTCATAGTACAAATGACTTCTAAAAACCTTGACCTGGTCCTGTATCTGAAATAGTGATTGTGCATAGGTCACCAATAAAAAAAAGTCCCATCAATGGTCAATAACGCAGCCAGAAAACAACCTTTGGAAAGTTGCCGTTCAATTGTCTATGTCTATTTATCCGAGCACTTCTCTGACTCCCCTGTGGAATAACACAAAGATGGCAAGAATTGTACCAATTTTAGAGAACCTGAGAGCATGGCCTATGCGTTTCTTCCAGTTAGTCTTCCTCCAACGGTTACGAGGGTGGCCTTGAGGTGGACAAACAAACAAAGACAACTGAACACTTGGTAGAGAATTGTGAATTGAACACATGTTGTTTATGATGACCCAGTAAAAGATGAAAGCAACAAACGCTGGAGTTTAAGAAGGATGAGATATTTCACGTCAGTGTGATAATCCTCAAAGTCGGATGGACTCCATAAACGGTGGTCTGAACGGATGCATCATACAAGCTATGAGATCATCTCGCCTAACTGGTTGCTGCATCTGTTTCAGCATTCTGAAACAGAGGTGGGCTACTACTGGTTCACTCAGAAATTAGGACTCATTGAGACCAAGCATACAGGAGACAAACTATTGATTGAACATCGGGTTTGAATGAGGTACAATCCTCAAACAATGTTATCATTCTTTGGCTCAAGGGTGTAACTCTAGTTTACATTTTAGGGGGGTTGAGAACTGTGACCCTATAGGGGAATCTATGGGCTAGTGGTGGCATGCCTTCATGAAAGGCATTTAATAATATTTCTGTCTATTGCTTTACTACACTAATTCACATAATGGTTTTGTTATTGTCCGCTATCATTACTGAGGTACATAAAAGTAAAATATGTTGAACCCTCCTCCTTTTTATTAACATTTGGACCAGTACTCTTGGCACTCCAGAAATCTCCGATATCTGGAGTTCATGGAAGCTTCTAGAGGCTCACTGAGACTCTGTAGTGTTACATTCAACCCCGTACCTTTCCGCAAGTGAAGATTTAAAAAAAAATGTCTTTAGCAGACAAACATTAAGAAATAAATCCATTTCCTGAAGCAGGAACTGAGACTGTGACAATAGAGAACAAGACTGTCCTGCTCCCATTAACAGGCTCAGCGGACCTTGTACCGGTTACTTTGGCAATTGCTTACATGATGTAAAATGTTAAGGTCTCCAATTTTCTCATTTGCTGGCGACATTTTGTCGGATGAAACCAAAATGCATCGCAGAAGGAACAGCAGCAACACCAACATCACTCTCAATAGGTGCAAGAAAAAAAGCACTGACTTTTCTCTTCTTTAATGGATTTCCACATAAACATATTGCTTTCAGGTATCAAGCTAAAATCAACGCGGGCTACATGATTTTCCCAAACATCGGAGCTTTGTGGCAACGGTGCAACAGTGACATAGGTCGCCGTCGTACAATACATTCACCGCTAAAGGGGCCAATTCGGCATTTTCCAAATCCATCCGACTGCATTCCTTTGTCTTCTATGATTGTCAGTTAAACACAGCATTATCCGGCACACAGAGGCGCATGGCAGCCATTGCTATAGCGTTTGCCTTTTATTATTGATCAACAACCACCTCCTTTGAAAGGTAATCCCCTTTCAGTAGCGCATGTATTTAGTTCTATTATTTTGTAAGGTCAGCGTACAATAAACGCAGTGTGCACTGATGTGGGGAACGCTTCGCCGCTCTTCATCCAATGCCATCGCGGCTTTGAGGAGCAGTACGTATGGATTGCAGTATGTAACGTTTTAGAGGTCAAAACGGTTGTATAATTGAGATACTTTGTAAATATTATATATACGCAGATATAGACATAGATGTGTATGAATATAGGTTATTATTGAATGAATATGGTGATATCCTATGTCTACACTTGATTATAACACAGAAGTTGATACAAAAAATACTAATAAAATGTTATTGGCACTATTGGCACCAAGTAGGCTGGGGGGAGTTCAGCGACTTTTGGTGGAATAGCAAAAAGTTGTGACGCCTAGGTGAAAGAAACAAAGCAAGTTGAGGACACAGGAAGTACAAATGACTGTGTTTAAAACCAGAGATGTGAGTCCTCAGAGATAACAAGATGGCTGTTTATTTGTCTCACACCGTTGACTTGAGAGGGTTGGGGGGTTGGGCGGAGGGAAATTATATTCCACGTCAGTCCACACAAGTTTCTCTCTGCGTCTCCGGGCATAGGTTCTTTGTCATGTTAAACGTTGTTACGGGGAAACAGGCGTTTCTCTTTGCTAGGCCGTTGAGGTTCTGTAGTCAAACACGAAATGCGCTGTTTTCTTTCTTCACATTTATGCGTTCATTTTTCAACTGACGGCGACAAAGGAAAGTCTTTGTGGTTTTCTTTCCCTCTCACT
>OMKP01023978.1:0-15101 GCA_900302375.1 Bathygadus melanobranchus
AGCGCTGGCTAGGAGGTGTGGCTAGGAGGAGGAGTCGTCTTCCACGTGGTGGAGGGCTTGTCTCCTGAGCAGCGTCTGCAGCGTGTCCACCTCGCGCTCTGTCTCCCTCAGCTTCCTGCGCAGCGAGTCGTTGGCCTCCTGCAGCTTCTTGTTCTCCTGGGAGCAGGACGGGACAGGACAGGACCGGATGATTCAAGTCTTTCTCGCTCTACTACTATGACTCCTCATGCCATTACATGCTGCGCGTTATGATGAACCGCTCAGTTGCAGTGCCTCGGTTTGTTTGTGTGTAGCAGTTCCCCGTTTCAGAATAAGAATAACAATAAGCGATTCATGTCTTTAGTTTTTTTTGTATGGATATATTATACATGCTATTTGTTATAGGATATAGAATGGCAATGACACAATATGTCGGTGGACGTTCAGTTCCAGGTTCTTCTGCTTGTGTGCAGTAGTTCCCTGTTTATGCCAGCCTCCACATGTCAGCACATAGATGACTAGGATAACCTCTTTGTTTCCCGAAAGCTACAAAGAGACTTCCTTTCATATATAACATCTAAAATACAATGCTAAATATCCCGCTGATCTAAACACAAGCTATTATGCCTACGTATAGTGATAATAAAACCCAGTGTCTGGCGCTCACCGTTTCCAGCTCGTCCACGGTCAGCTTGTGGTCCTCGTGCTCGTGGGACTTGTGCACGGTGGACGCTCGGTTCTCCCACTTGGCACAGGGGCGCTTCTTGCGCTGTGGCACGGGGCTGGGGCACGGGGGGAGGGCGGGCGGCGTGAGCACCAGGAAGGACGGCTGCTGCTGCTGAGGCCGGCTGCAGTCGGCAGGGGTGGAGGTGGGCATGGTGGTGGTGGTGGGGGTGAGGTAGGGCCCCTCTGTTTGGGTGCCGCTGTGGACCCTGTGGTGCCTCAGTAATAGCGGGGGCTGGTGCAGCGGAGACCCCGGGCTCCAGTCCGGGGACTCGTCTGGCGGGTAGGGGAAGGGACTGTCCTCTGAACCTGGGGTGTAACAAAAAATGCGATACATGGAGGTTGGAGATCAGGCACTTTGATCATGGACTGCCTCTACCCCACACAAAAGTCAAATTGATCGAAATGATGATCTAAAAAATACTGAATATTGTTTAGCTTTTACTTATTTACATGTATTTATTTTTTTACAATTGAATGATTTACTACTTTTCTGCCACCAGATGGCACTAAATACTAACTAGTATCTACTAACTAATACCAACTGGCTGACTACCACACATTGGATACTTGAATCTGATTGCTCATTGCGTATGTGTTGTTTTGTATTTGTTGTGTGACCACCGACAGCAACACCCCTCCACCTACCATCGGGGAGACCCGCGGTTCCCGGGGTCAGGGTGGGTGTGGGGCTGTCGCTGGCACAGGCCGCCTTAGTGTTCTTCTTGCACTCGAAGGCCACCTGGTCCTTGCAGAGCCTGTGGCAGTTCATCCCACAGTCTGCTCAGCCGACGGAATGCAAACATGTCACAGAGAGCACAAAAGAGCCTTCTCTAATTCATGCTATCAAGATTTAGCCGCGTGCGAATCGAATGCAAACGCCACGGTCGATAATGCACGCTGCAAATGAAACCTTCACCTTTGCATGTGCGCCTGCCGTGTGAAGGCATTGCTCGCAAAAGGTTTTGAGGGGAAAGGGGCGCGTTAGAAAAAAAATCCTGTGGTTCCATCTGCAGAGAGTGCGCCTGTCACGTGCGGCTAGGTTTAGCAACAGCAGTGTGCAACGGAGAAAACCACATGCTATTGCCTGCCGCCAAGGTATCCCCCCCCTCTACCTGCGTCTTGGTTTGAACATGCGCTCGAGTATCTGTGTGAACTATCGCACTGATGACAGCAAATAGTAACACGTATTCTAGTAGCTGATAGTCTGAAGCAACGTTGATGTAATAACGCGATAGTCACCTTTGCATCTGTAGCCTTGTTTAATGACGCCCCATAACTGTGAAGGAGAAGAGGAAGACAGAGACATTTGCTTAAGATAACAGACAGACCACATGGCGGGATGTGTTAATATTGTGTCAAAAGTCAAACAGAAACCGCTGGAGATAATCGTTTTCATGATTTAATCATTTTTAATCATTTTGGTTTAGGTTGTGTGTAGAAAGACAGGCCCACATGAGAGAGAAAGAGAGAGAGAGAGAGAGAGAGAGAGAGAGAGAGAGAGAGAGAGAGAAAGCACGAGAGAGAGCACGAGAGAAAGCACGAGAGAGAGCGCTTCCTCAGAGCTATAAATTGTCTACTCAAGCTGGTTGTCACCATAAAACATTGTGTATGTTTTGTTTTTTTCCCCCGGTTGACTCACGAATCCCGAGCAGTTGTCACAGAAGGTGGGCTTCATGTACGTGGTCTCCTGGAAGTTGTGGACGAAGCCCAGGCCCAGCTTGGAGCAGATGACACTGGCTCTCATGAAGTAGGCGGTGATCTCATCTCGGCTGATAAGGCCTTCCCTGGATAATCACAACGCGCTGGTTAGACACTGTGGGCCCACTAGCGATTGCAGCTATCAACTAACAGCTATCCTAGTTAGCAACCTTTTAGGGACCAATTAGAGGACATGTTTATTTTTTATTGAGGACAAAAATCTCCTAAAAGCTCTCTCTGATTATGTTTCCACTCAGATATCTGTCCTCCTTCATGTTGGATTTCCACTCCAAAGTAGCATGTTGAGGTATAATGCCTCCACCATGTTCAGCCTTGCAACGCCCTCAACCCAGAGCTTGCATGAGAGCAGTGGCACTGCAGTCTATAGGTGCCAAGTACGGTTAGCTGGGTTAGCTTCTTTTTTTTTATTTCCTGTTGCTACATGCCGCACAACAGATTTCAAACTTTGGTTTCCTCTTGACAAACGATGAGCACACAGAGGCAGGCAGGTAGACAGACAGACGGACATACGACGTGTGACCCCTCAGTCTGGGGTAACCATGACACTTACTTCTCTTTGTCCATGACACAGAAGGAGAACGGAAAGCTGGCCGCGATCTTCTCAAAGTCTTCCTGGCAGATGAAGCCGTTCTCGTCGTGGTCGTAGTTCTTGAACACGGACTGTATGGAACACACACAGCCATTGTCATTACACTCTGTGAACTGCCGGTGGAACAAATGGCCGACACACACGTACGCGAGTATATACGCGGCCTATTGTCCACATGGCAGAACCCGAGGACAACACAATGGCTACGTGAAATGATTGCACTTATGTAACGGACGTTACTGGGTAATTGTTGCGGAGGCTTGAGCGGGAGAAATGAAACACTCACGTCCACCATTCTCTGCACATGTTTGCTGATGGTCCGGGGGTCGGGTTTGGGGGCCACTCCCGGCGCCCAGTCCACGACCACCGGGGGTCTAGACGGTGTGGCAGGCTGATAGACGACAACACAAAAACACATTAACCGCAGCCCAACACAAAACCCATTAACCATTACAACCTTGAGCAGGTGAACAAACCATTTGTTTTTTTGTTGTTAACAGACAGCAATTTGGGACCATTGAATTGCACTGAATCTATTCAGGAGACAAATCTGAAGTCCTGAGTCCTCGCCGGACAGAACAGCGTGGAGCAGCTGAAGCACTGAGCGGCTTCACAAACAGAACCGCGACACAAAGTGATGTTTTCGAACAGAATAACAACCGTTTGTTTTACTGCCGCACAACAGATAAGAGAAGAAGTAACAAAAAACATCAGCAAGGGTGGTTAGTATTGTGTGGGACTCACGGGTGCTTTGCTGTTCTTGGGTTCTCTGGTGTAAGACAGCTCATAAATGTCGTCCTCTGTGTAGTAAAGGTCCAAGGACAGCTGTGGTGCAATGGAGATGGTGGTCAAGTTACGGGAGGGGGTTTATGCCTCAACACTATTTTAACAAGAACGAGGACTTTAGGGCACTAGGAAATAAATTGGACACAAACAATCGCCGACGGAGACAACACACCGTCCGTAGTGAGACTAGCCTAAAGCACGCCTCTGAAGCCCAAGCAAAGTGTTTTTGGGCTTCAGAGTGTTCAAACTAAACGTACACGCATGCATTCTTATACCGCAACATTATATTATCTATTACCTCGATTATCTATTCTATTCTATTTAACTTTTATCGATTTTAGCAATGCCACTAATGAGCAGGTAGGGGTGAAGGCATCTCCCTCAAGGACAGAGAACAGATAAGACTGCAGACATTGGGGTTCGAACCCACGATCTTCTTGTCTGAGACAGGGAGTCAAACACCCTACCCTTCGCTAGTCTAGACTAGCTAGACTATCGACCGAGCCCATATGTTGGAGCGCGCCCCTGGCCTACCGTCAACAGGTGCACCAGGTCCTTGTTGGCATCCAGCCTGGGCAGGATCTGCTGCAGCTGGATCAGGTCGTGGATGTGGCTGTAGAGCGCCTGGAGCTTCTGCACGTTCACCTTGTTGTCGTCCACGTAGTCCGACATGGCCTCGTTGACGGATATCAGGTCCTTCAGGTGCACGCCCAGTATGGGGATCTTGAAACCTGCGCACCTGCCATAGGCCTGTCGATAGTTGTCATAGTTCCTACAGGATGACAGCAGGTCTGTCATCTCACTCAGGACCTAGTGAACCGACACCGGCGTTTGAGTGAGGATCGCGAGTTCGCTCTGTCATCTTGTTGTTTGTTGTTGTAAATAAGAACCCATTTTGTCACAATGTGTGTCTCTGAGGTAAAATAAGCACTTTCATTTGACAAGTGTACAGACAAAAAACAAAAAAACAACAACAGCAACAACGTCCACAGCAAAACACAAGAGCGGTGAGCTGATTGGCGGAGTACCTTGGTGACCTCGCTGTGTACGTGTGCACTCGTTTCCTTGAGCCTGGAGATGGAACTGTGACACAGGCCTCCCACCACCGCCATTAGTGTGTTGAAGTTGTGAATAACATGGAGGCACTGGTAATTACACGTGGAACAACACACACACACACACACATAAAACAAACAATTAAACTCTTTCCAGGTAGTTGCGCAATCAAAAAACATGTGGTTACATAAGCCACTCAGAGTGCTGGCTGCTTTCTACTGAACTGCCCATCGCATATACTGTATATATATATAAATATATATCCTGTTTTTTTTCTTTTTTGGGGGAAGAGCTTTTGAATATCTTTCCTGCTCTCTTATTGATGCTACACTCAGAGAGCTAAAATCCTTTCAACAGCTTTGAGTGGGCTGTAGTGGGCAGAACGCGACCGACTAGCACAAACTACAGCAGGGGATTAGCCAGATGATAATAATGTGATGGCCAGCTATACCCATCAAACGAAGGGGTCTTATTTACCAGCATCCGTATCTGTTACCATGGTATCATAACTATCGGCTGTGCTCATCTTATTACAAACTGCTGGTGTGCTCGTTTGAATCAACGAGCGGCTTTAACTCTCCCTGCGAGCGAACGCCACGTATTCCTGTTATTATAGGACTTAAAATAGCGAGTCACGGGGGTGCCTGAGAATCACGACCAACCTCGTAATCAACGTGCTCTTTTCACTACGCAGGTTGTAAGCGAGGGTCTTACACACGTGAAAGTCACACACAGTGTGGGAACAGGAGCGCACACGAAGGCGAACAGGTGCGGCCACACATACACGCTGTTTCACTCGCGGCACGAACAGCAGACAGGATAAGAAACTACAGCTCGGTTGCTCGGTTGCCTCGTACCTTGGCCACGCGAATAAACTTGGTGAAAACCTCAGCTCTCAGCTGAGCCGTTGGCCTGCTCAGCACCATGAGTTGCACCCACTGGGAGATACCATTACACAGGGCAATGGAACGTTCCATCGCAGGGATGTCCTTCATGCAGCAGCTGCGGATGTAGCTCTGGTAGTCTGCAAACTGGAGCAAAATGAAAGTAAACACACTCGCGATTCACCAGCCGCGTGGAAATGCAACGCAGCGGCTTTTTCTGATTCCAATCAGCCACAAGCGACGAGCACTTCTTGCTATCTCTTGACATGCGGTGGTGGTGAAGAGTTATTTTCCTGTGGTTTAATGTTTCTTCGAGTTTCGGCTTCTAGTACCCAGAACCGAGCTAATCCATTACTTTTCACAGCAAAATATTATCGACTTAAACCACAACTTTGAGATTGACATCCCAAACATAATATATTGTTCGACATCTGTAACGATCTGCAGGGGACCTTCCCCCGGGGAATTTCTATGACACAATTAATTCTAGTAACAGTAATAGTAATTCCCATGTAATTTCCCTAATGGTGCAATGGCCAACGCTATTGTGCGTGCATGCTCACAGATATCCTGCAGAAAGACTTGAACTCCAGGAAGCTGAGGTGTTCCGCGAGCTCGATGGGCTCCAGGTGGTCAAAGAGGAGAGACACCTTCCTCTTCTTGCTGCAGTTTGCCTTGATCTTCTGGCTGGCCTTCAACGACCAGTCTCGTTCCCTTCTAACACACAGCGACCACAAATGAAAACAGGGTCCTGCCGCAACGCAGCGTTGACAAACCACTAAGGTGTGTGGGAAAGGGTCCATGCTAGGTTAGGAAAGTACACACTACTGTTCTACTAAAATGAGATGTATCTTTTTTGCCACTTTTGTCTGTCTGTCAACTATGTGTGTGTGTGTGTGTGTGTGTGTGTGTGTGTGTGATGTGTGCGTTGTATTTGTCTTTGTGTTTCTTTAAACAGCACTAGAGAACAAAATCCAACTTGTTGAAATGGTGACAGAAAAGTACTTCATTGTCCAAAGTTAGTAAAACCTTCCATAGTAGTTTTATATAAATGCCAGACATGGTTCAGTAGAAACATCTTAAAAAATGAATGCAAATTTGTAAATACATTTCATATTATATTTCAGCTAATAAACATTTAAATAAAAGTTACTATAATGATATATCTGTACTCTACTACATGGCTGGTAATCCATTTGCTTTAGACAACCTAAAAGGAGAAGTTTGGTAAAACTCACATGCACTTGGTCTCCAGGAGTGGAGACAGATGCTCCTGTCCCAGGTCTCTGATGACCTCCTGGAACTGCTCCAAGCTGTCAGACAGGCTCCTCTGAGACCGGAACATCATCCAGTACTCCTGCATCCAGAACCTAGACATGGCCGTTTCACACCGTATGATATGTGATAAATAACCAAGACAAGCTATAACATCTGGAGATGATCAACGATCAATAACAGTGTGGCCACCACCAACCTGATCAGGTAGCAGATCCTCTGGCACTCTGCGGGCTGCTCGTTGTCCACGGCCGTTTTGAACGTAACCATGGAAATTAAGGAAGCATCACCACGACAATGACGTTGGAAGACACGCCTCAACACGTATCCTCGTTCCCATGGCGGTTTAAACGTTTACCTATTATATCGCTCATTGTTCGGACGAAAGAGCGTGACTAAGCGATGACCAGGTTGGGGTCGTGAAGGTGAGACACAGCAGTGTCCAGACGAGATCCTGCTTTGCATTCTGCATTTGCATGATACAGCCTTTATTTGGAGTAAACACGCTAAATGAAGGACACTCAAGGCCTTATCCTATTTCCCATGCATGTAATAAGCACTTAACAACAACTACACATCTATAGTCAATTGATCAGACCCTCGCAACCCTTTACTCGGTATACAAAACATGTGTTTAAAAATATCCTGTCACCGCGGCTCTCGATTGCCAGAAATCAGCTTGAAGTGATGCACACACGAGAAAATAAAAAAAGGCTAATTGCGTCATGGGAGCAGAAGAACTGCCCACGCCATCCCGGTCGCCAGACTGCCATGCAGGCTGCTTACTGACTCCCGTAGACTCTGATTCTTGATCCTAAACCCACACGTCAATTCATTTCATTTTCATCTTTGGTCTTTGCTCATAGATTGAGAAGAGATGTGCTGCTGCTGTATTGCAGCTTAACACAGGTTCATTTTGGTGGCTGCTTGGGTCACTCTTGGAGGTCCATATGTTTGTGTATATATATGGACGAAGAGGACTTGGGTACAGGGACAGATAGTTAGTTGCTATGCGAAGACTCAAGGCTTCCTCGCGAAGGCCAGTGAAATGATCTGAGATGCCTAGTGATGCCATGGCTAAAGCAAAGCATTGATAGATTACAGGCCCTGATTTGAAATCAATCCGTGGTTTTCCCATCTACATCTAACGTGAGTAATATCACTTTGCAATGGGTCATTTTAAATATCCCACAATATAAAAATGGAACATGACGAGGTGTAGATCTGCTAGAACAGAGGTGAAAACAGACTACTAAACACATGCGGCGCTATGGCCACCAACTGACGCTTCCCATCATCAGGTTTTTACAGTGAAAGCCAGCATGGCAGCATCGCTTGTAAACCCAAGTGTGGGTGTGATGGGCCGTTGCCACTGACAGTCAAATGGAAGAAGCGCATGACCGCCGCAGATCCAATCTCTCGCTATATTTATCAACTGATGCTCGGTACTCTCGTGCCTGCGTATAAAAAACAGGCGTCAGTGCATTAGATTAGGTACATTCTGAGTGCTTTTGAAGGATATAGGGCGGTGAGTTTCTCCATGAGGTCGCTGGAGGACACGAGGAGACGGTGCATGGTCAGGGTAACGTTCAACAGGTGGCTGCTCGCACACACGCCATCTGAGTCTGTAAAACATGTCGGGGAACGTTCAGCCAATGGTGTGGTGGCCGTTAAGTGATCACGTACACACCGGTTAAATATTAACCTCACAAAAACATGCAAATGGCTTTTTTGTTATGAACAAGAATTGTCCTGTCTGGTTCCTCATTATCTGCAGATACATAGAAACATAGATCTGATCTGTAGCCTTCACAGCCACACAGTGGTATAAATGATATGATGCTGTATTATACTAGGAATTACTCAGATATATTAGACTTGAGAAATGCTATCGTTTGACTTGCTGTTTTATTGATATGAAAATGATTTTGCCCCCAGGTGCCAACGCTAGTTCAGTTAAATATGAACCCATTGAACAATCAATTGATCAATTGTTCATTGATCCATTATGACAAACAGCCCGATTCTGGGACGAATTGAGTCGCACGACTCCATCAGAGTCGTCAAATGAGATTTGAGATCAAGAACGACGTCAGTTTTCTTTTCAAATGTTTGTTGGCCGTTTATTTTACAATATACGTAGGCCTACATAACGTGCACAATATCGCGTTATACTTGGACATTTATTTTACAATATAGGTATAATATTACACATTACCAAATGTGTAATATAATATATAATGTGTAATAATGAGTCTTCATGTGTGTCGCGTCAAGACTGATCATGAAGACCAGTGCGCACAAACGCATGTACACTGATAGGCCGTCAATTTAAGAACCTCCGTCTCACACGCACACTCTCTGTGAGTTTAAATGTGCTGAGCTGCATTTAACCCACCATTTCACGCAGCAAATGGTTAAAGCTAGGACAGTGAGTGAGTGATTTGTGACAGAACTCCTTATGAATTGAACTCCTTTATGTGTGAGTGTGATGAGGTGAAGCAAAGTGCTCCAACATTAAGGGGAGGGCCCGGCTTAGTGCTAAGTGACAGGCCCTCTCAGGAGGACATGCCTAAGTAAGTGCGGCCCAATGCTGGGTGAGAAGACCCTTTATCGTCTAGACAGCGGGGTGTATCTTGATGCCACCAAGGACATTAAGGGTTTCCATGTTCCCATTTTTAAACCGTATCACCTTGGAAATGGAACAGACGCCATGGCAACCTGCTCTGCTCTAATCTGTTGTTATCTATATGCAGCAGGCCGCTTCGGGAGCTGACTAACGCAGCACTCATATCCTGCGTCCGGGCGTGTTACTGTTTATGCCGCACTACGGACACGACCGCGAGCCGCGATCGGTGAGCGGTGGTGACGTCACCGATCCTGGTCGTAAACACAAACAATCCAGCCCCTCGAGTCGTGTTTTGGCCTGTTCTTTCCCAACAAAATCTGCCGAGCTGCATTCTTTCTGACTTTGTTTTGCCGAGGTGTGTGAATTAATTGTGCACAACAACAGCTGCTACGGAATATAATACTGCATTTAATCAAACGTTTGTTTTTGCGTGATTCTGTTCAAAGCTTTACACAACAGCATGCCATAAAGAAAAACAAGACGAGAGACGAGAGAAACGACGATCTACTTCACTTTGCCAAAACAACGTGATTGGAATCGAGCAGCGCTACAATAATACGAGGAAGCCATTCATCATTAGCTAAACACTAGGCTCTGCTAGGTAAACAATTGTGACATTATTTTTTTCACAACTTTCCAACCGCACGCCTTCCCTCCCTATGCGGTGGGGGTTAATTACCAGAGGAAATCCCACAGTCTTTAGTCACTGGCGCGCTAGGAACATGCGTCGCTATGCGAGGATAGCAGGGTTAATGTGTGATCGCGAAAACACCCGCGCAGGGTGTGCCCGGCCCAGCGGCGGTGTTATCGTAGGCCTTCATCAACTGTTCCAACCTTTCCAACCCGGGTCTGAGGCTTTTCCTTGTTTTGACAAGGGACCGCTGGAATGGATGATCCCTTTGTTTTAAAAAACCCACCCAAGCGAGACCATTATCTTCCTACTGGTGGACATATTTAGGGATCGTGGTATCTCTCTTTTCACGGATAACAACTCGATACAAACCACGTCGGTTAGCGAAACCTTTAAATATAGTATCTTCCGGGGGGAGACAGAGAGAGGGAGAGAAAAAGAGTGAGAGGAGATTGCGACAGAGAAACAGCATGCATAATAAGAGAGAAAAAGAGCACGAGAGAGAGAAAGAGAGACAGACAGATAGAGAGAGAGAGAGAAAAAGAGCGCGCGCGAGAGAGCGCGAGAGAGCTAGTGATGTCAATGGCTATTGATGGCCAGTGGTAGAATGCTCTGCATTTCAAAGCGTCCCTGGCATCTAAGCCCAGCCGTTTGGGTAGGCTGACCTTTGGGCGCGGACCCCGGCTTGAAGCGGCCATCGGGTAATCCTTCAAATAGCTCTTAGGTGTGTGTGTGTGTGCTCTCACAAGGGTGCCAGGGACCTCAGGGGGGGTTCTCCTGTGATGTGGAGCCTATACGGTATACGGTATTATAGTATACAGTAATCCAAAGTGAAGCGCACGCCGCTAACGCGCTTGGAATAAACTGCGAGGCTCCCCTTCGCGGGGGGGGGACAGACATAAACATAATTATGACATGTCACTCTGTTTCCAGTCCATTGTACCGCCTCTCCCGTTTCGCCCGCTTCGCTTTTGTAGCCTGGCAACGGCGATTTGAAAGCTGGCCTCTTGAAAGCCATAATCACCATAAGTCTGAGAGCACTTGGGCTGTCTTAGTAAAAGAAAAAAAAAAGAGCCCGTGATCTCCACTTGAATGATCCACTGAAGCCTAGTCTGTCTACTTTACTTTTCATGTGTTTCAGCAGAAGTGTATAATTTGTGGCTGTTGTGGTTAATACCATCAGTGGCGTAAAAACAAGTGAAAAACCAGCAGCTTCAGATGCCGGATGTGGATAGTCCATTCGTATGGTTTTGATGTACTAACAAACGACAATTTTCTATTTTCTAAAGCGACTGCATACTCAAAACAGACAAAAGCGCTCTGTTCAAGTGACCTTTACACGGTGGTTATCTAAAATGTTCCTTGTTAAACACTTGGAAATTAAGTTGCAAAAAACACATGGCAGAATGACCTTATCTACTCCACTTATTACCTCAACTATTATCGTATTTTTGTTTAAATGTCAGTCTATTAAATGAGACCCATTAACAGAATCCCCCTCATGTCACATGGATGTTAAAGTGTAGTAGAGTGTAGTAGAGTGTAAAAGACAACACTCCTCCACCACATGCCGGTGTGTTCAGAAACCCACACTTCTCACAGCCAAACCCAAGCATCCACCATAACAAAAGACAAAAAGAAGGTACGGTTAGGTAGGTGTTGCTTGTGTAGCTTACCGAAGGTCATCAAACAGGCCTGCAGGAGCTCCTCCCAGCTGGCCCCTTTGTTGAGGTATCCCAGGGCCGTGAGGCCCTTGCCCTGGGTCACCTGCTGGCCGGGGCTGGGCCTGTGGACTCTGGGCCGGGGGCTGGGGCCCACTGTCGGCCGCCTTGGGGGACAGACAGACAGTAAGCGGGAGTCTGGTTTTGGTAGAGAAGGTGTGTGTGTGTGTGTGTGTGTGTGTGTGTGTGTGTGTGTGTGTGACTGTAGGTCGGTCTGTCAGTTTGGGAGATGATCTGAGGAAGTGTGTTGAAAAAGTAAAAAGAAGAACTGTAAGAGAGAATGTAAATATTCAAATATTCAGAAAGATGTTTAAAATCAGTGTGTGTGTGTGTGTGTGTGTGTGCGTGTATGTGTGTGTGTGCGCCCGTGCGCGTGCGCGCGCGTGTGTGTACGTCGGGAACAACTACAAATGTAAATTGGAAACAATAGTATATATATATATTTCATATCAAATACAAAGCTATTGTTTAAGCATCAATACTAACACATTGGCGTGGAGCTATGCTATTCATTGTTCGCATTTCCTTCCTTTTAACAGGGAAACATTTTTTGCGGATATCCAGTGCCTAGACTCTTAAGTGACCGGTAAAAACAACAATACAGCATATTGACTGTTACTAAAAAGACGACGCAAGAACACGCTAAACATACAAGGTTTAGTTTCACAACGGCACTTCAATAAAACATGTAAAACATATGCATTTTTTCAATTTCATTTCATCATGACATATCGAGGAAAGTCCGCTTCTCTTTACTTCCATATCTGAATAATCTAAATAATGATCAGAATCACTTTGAAGCTGCGTCTATCCCCGTCTTCCCCGAATCCCGAACACGTTTCGTTGTTTTGTTTGTTCACAAAAGTCAGGACCAACAAAAAAAAACAACCAAAAAAACAACCAACAACTTACGCGTGTTCTTTCTCCTTTCCTTCGCTTGACGTGACACCTGGGCCGCCGTTTTCCTTCGCCTGGCATCCCATGGCCAGGTACTGGGCAACAAGTGGCTGCACGAGGCTGTCCATCTGGCTCTTCTTCGACAAGTGCATTTCATAGCTCGGTTGGCTCGACGTGTGACCGTGCGCCGGCGGGGAGCTCACCATTGTTCTGACTTGTCAATGAACGAGAGGACACACATGAAGGCTCGCCGCTCCGTCCGAGTGGGCGGGGGGCGCACTTGAACAAGTTGTGGTGGCGGTGACGTGACGTGACGTGCGCCGCTCTATAACTAGAATACTGTATTCCAATCTAAAGTGGCCGTTCACCTATCCGTCGATGTTTATTTCCGAGATTAGCCCGCTGTAATGTACACGGCGGCCGTACGATTAACTTCATGAATGTCAGCTTAGTGTTTCGATCTTTTCTTTTCTTTTTGCTTTGTTTTGAGTCTATAAATTCCCTTTATAGTCCGTCGAACCCTTTTGTAGGCCTGTCTGAGCCTCCCAGAACAGGAAAGGGTGGTCCTTCCTCTACATCTGTCAATGGCTAGAGCATTCCCTTCAATATGGAACTATTGTATTGGGCTGTATGTGATTATTTGTCTATTCAGGTGGGCCTATAGCCTTTCATTTGTTCTGCCGCCTGTGATTGTTTTTTAGATTTGAGATAGGGCATGCCACAGCTGGTAATTTAACATATACATGGCCATTTAACATATACATTAAACACATGAGCCTAATGGGTTTAAAAAAAAAAAACGGAATATGTATACATATGTGGTAGGCCTATGCCTTGTTGTCTAGGCAGAGCACATATGTCTACCAAGGAAATACGTTCAGAGCCCTTATACATCAAGAGTATGTTCATTTTTAACATGAACAAGCTCAAGCGTATCTCTATCGGTGCACAAACCTACAGGCAACCTATTAGACAAACCTAAAACATGAATTTGCCAAAAACGAAACTAGTGTACAGCCACTATTGATAAAGGCACTTGGTAGTGTGTGTGTGTGTGTGTGTGATAACATTGGTGAGAACTAGAGGGAGATCTGCCCCATACGCTCCCTCTGATAAAGCACCACCCTCATGTCGTTCTCTGCTTGGAAATGAACAAAGCCTGACTTGAGACACTTCCTCAATGACGCACTAAAATGATGCCCACTTTGATTTAGAGTATAGTGTATATCTAAGGCACATATTAAAGGCTATGTTAGTACATATTTGAATAGAGAGCCTTTGGTGATAGTGTGGAATCAAACTTTGTATTCAGCATTTAGTTGTACATTCTGTATTCATATCGTGTGTGTGTGCTTGCAAAAAGCATGAGAAGAACTAAAATATTGTTTTATTCCACATAATTATAAGTGTCACATTTACCTATCTTCAGGTTTCTGGAAACTATTTCCATTTCACATATTTTGTTTGACCAAAGCAAAAGCAAAAGCATACTCAAACATCCCTAATGAAGTTATTTTGAATCAGAAAAACGTTCAAAACAAGAAATGAGAGAAATGAGACTCTGCCCACTATTGTTAGCGTTGATGAAAATAAACCCTGAGAGAATAATCAGGGAAGTGTCTTTTATATATTTGATAAACACTATCAGAAGGGAACACTAAATGTACAAAAAGTACTATTGAACATAATTATATGCTATAACTATATATAAACTATATACAAACTATATATATAGGCTATATAATGTCTGGTGTAAATACAATGCGTAAGCATGAAGCAAAAAAAATTGATAATCTAACCAAAGCCATCTGCTGAGTGAAGCACCGAAGCCGTGCTTCACTCAGCAGATGTTACTACTCTTTAGACTGGTCCCAGGGATGCAGTTGAATGGCAGTTGGTCACGTTAGGTGACTGTAGGCCTACTAACATGTGATGTGTGTCAGTGATTATGGTTATGCTACCGGGTGCCAGATCCGTTGGGCAAATGTTGTAGGCAAGTTTCGTGCGCCCCCTTGTGGATATGTTGTATACCCCATCCCTTCCGGACGTCGTACAGGCCTAATAATAATAATAATAATAATAATACATAATAGGGTTAGGGTTAGGGTTACCCTAACCCAATAATACAGCGATGAAGGAGACACCTATATTACTCATGTTTGCCTGTTACATACAATGTCGACGTATAAAAATGAATATATAATATGAA
>OMKP01023981.1:0-17337 GCA_900302375.1 Bathygadus melanobranchus
GAGAGAGAGAGAGAGAGAGAGAGAGAGAGGCTTAATTGGTCAAACATAATTTGCAAGGAATATCTCTATGGTAGATGGTTATATAGTTTTGGTACATTTACTTAATTTGTGGCCGGCATTTGTAATTGAAAAATCATTTTCATTATCCTCTGGTTCAAACAGAAACCATAAACAACAACAGCAGGATACATAACACACACACACACACACTCTATAATGGGGTGGTAGGCTTGGGGTGTGACTGAAATCATTAGTGCATTATAGATCGTCATGGATCCATGGTCCACTAAATACATTTCCAAACATGCAAAATCATACAAAATATACAAGAGAATCAGGAACACGAGAAAGCAAAAAAAGAAACACTTAGCATGGGTCATGGGCAGAGAGAAAGAGCAAGAAATGGCAGGACAGTTGCTCTCCCTCTCCATTCAACTCTCTCCTTTTATTGATGACATCGCTGTCATTGGTGGGAGGGGACATGTGGCGTGAGCATCACGGCGCTCCCCGCCTTGTCATTGGGTGTGAGCCGCTGTAGCTCCTCCTCCAGGGCGGTGATTCGCTGCAGGAGCTGCTCCGTGTCCTGCTGTGCCCTCAGCTCAGTCTGCCTCTTGGCCTCCTGCACCTTCCTCTCGTACCAGCGCTCCAACTGCGTCGACACCGTCTCGAAAAACCGCTGAGTCACCTGGCGGAGAGGAAGGGAGAGAAGACCGTGAGTGGGCTGTCAATCAATTTAAACATGTACGTCAACACATACGAAGAGTCCACATTTGGGGACTGGGTGGAAATCTGCTCAAAACGTGGCGTTATTAATCACGGCCATTTTGCCAGATCAGCAATCAAGGTCCTGAACTCTTGATTGTTTGTCATTGAGTTTCCATCGACCTCTCAATCTACTCCCAGCGTATCCAAACCAGTCCATAGTACTTTGTTACTCTCACTTCCTCCTTCTTAAATTATTTAAGCTTGTTCATTTTCTAATATAAGAGGCTACTGCTCCATACGCAGTACGCAACATCATGTTGGTCCAACTTCTGCGGGGTGTTTTCCCCTCTCTAATACACTCACTTCCACAGCATGCAGATTGTTCCTCTCCTGGATGAAAGTTGACTGGACGGGCCGGTCGATAAAGAACTCCACTGTCGTGGCGTTGTTGTCGCTGGTGCCGGCGGCGGTGCGCCTGCAGGCCAACACCGGCTCGCTGAGCCGTCTCTCGCATGGCCAGCCATAGCTCTGTCCCAGCCACTGCCCACGGTTCTTCGGTGGCTCGGCCTCTCTGGGCTTGGCGGTGCCAACCGGTTGGCTACTGCTGCTGCTGCTGCCGCCGCTGCTGGAGGAGCTGCCGCTGGCCCTGCCCGAGCCCACGATGGCCGGAGGAGCCGTGGAATGACGGAGCGTCACTCCTGGCGGAGGCCGCCAGTAGGTGTCAGCAGAGCTCACCAGACCTGAGCTGCAGTTGGTGGGCAGGGGCAAAAGGGCTGTGTTCTCGTAGTCTTCTCGTTAACAGAGACGGGAGGTGGGAGAGACGGAACACCTTGTGAGTGCGCATCTTTATTTCATAAGTAGCCTATGACCTAATAACATGAAGGCCCCGTTCACACAGATCTGCACCCGTCTGCCGTTGTGAGACTAGTTGTCCCACTACTGCCTCCTTTGATGCTAGCAGTAGCATCAAGGCAGGCAGTAGTGTTATCTGTAGTCGCCATAACGTTAACTGTCGTAGCAGTAGCGGTCGTGTTAGCTGTAGTATGACAAGTTCTAACTGTCAAAGCAGTTTCAATATATTATGCTTTTTGGGTCGCAGGCTGATGCCGTGTGTGTGTGTCAGGTCGATAGTTTTGGATAGAAACACACCTGGGGAACGCTCCACTTTGATTTCAAAGTACTTGCTCTCTGGTGTCTGGTGGTGGTCGTTGTCATTGGCCAGGGTGGAGGAGGAGGACAGGCTGGGGAAAACGTTGACGTAGGTGGCCAGGGAGGAGCCGCTGCTGCTGTTGTCTCCGGGAACCAGAGCCAGCAGTGGCAGCGTGGACTCCAGTAGGTCCACCTCTGCCGGAGACCGACCCGGCGACGGGAGGAGGGTGTACGGCTCGGGGGTGGCCGGGAGATCCACGTCCCTCATCCGGGACCTGCACCACCGCTTCAGGTCCCGGCTAATCGCTGCCTGCTTGAGATGGGGACAACATGATCACACACTGTAGCCCCTTTTACACGCTAACCCCTAACCCTACACGCTTCGTTGTGGGAATGTTTTGGCTTTATTCCTCCTTCTGTGTTAAAAGTACAAACACTGAATGGGGGGTCATTTGACTTTGTCAACTGGCAGCTGAGTGCAGTACCTGGCTCCTCAGGGCTTCTTCTCTGCCCTGTTCCACCCGCTGGTCTATCATGCAGAGGATGTCCTCTCTCTCTGTCGCCACTCTCTCCTGATTCACCATGTCCAACACTTTGATCTGAACGAATACATCAGAGACCACAGGTGGACCCAAGGCATAGCATGCTGCTACTTCTGCTGCTTGTCAGTTAAGCAATGATGTGCTGCATTTAAGTAAACTTAAACCTGTCTTTTGGATGAGACGTTAAATCGAGGTCTTCCCTGCGGTCAGTAAAGGTCCCATGGCACTCGTCGTAACAGTAGGTGTGCTAACCCGTTGTCCTGGCCAAATTCCCAACTCTTGTTCCAACATGGCCACTTTACGACAAATTTGAGGTACTTATACTTTACTTGAGTATTTATATTTATATATTACATACGTATATATACTGTATGTTGATATATATTATATCAACAAGGCTTTATTGCTTCACATTCACCAGCTGCAACATTAAAGCGATGAACACATTAATGCATCAATAATATAATATATATTATTCTGAAATGGGCAATTCTGCATAATGACTACTTTTACTTTTGGCACTTTATATATATTTTGATGCTAATACTTTTGTGCTTTTACTTAAGTAACATTTTCCATGCAGGACTTTTACTTGTAACAGAGTATTTCTTCAGTGTGGTATTATTACTTTTATTTAAGTAAAAGATCAGAGTACTTCTTCCACCGCTGGTATCGCCCAGGTGGGGGCGACGTGCTGATGAGGTGCATAAAGGAACAAAAGATGGCGACGTGTGTTTGGAAGTCTTGCCTCTCTCCTCCCGTGTTGAACTGTGCATGTTGTGGACACTGAGATGGGTCACCTGACGCCTGTTGCTGCGGTGCATCCTTCCCAGCTGCACGTTGACCTGGTCCTGCAGGCTCACTATGTGCGACTTCATCTCCTCCTGCGTGGCTTGGATCTGGCCCTCCAGCTTCCGGAACAGGGGCCTACAGTGACACCCGCTGGCAGGAGCCTGGGATAGCACCCCCACCCCACCATAATGTTTAAAGGTTCGGTTGACTTTTTTTATGAGACAAATCAATTATTTTATAATACACCCACAGACCTTCTAGAAAGGTGTGGAATAAAAGTATCATGTTTCCCCCTGAAAAAATTATGATTAAAAAAGAATTACAGGTCCATAATGAATGTTTTTGTTTATCTCTGTAAGATGTCAGACATTTGGTTCCTGCTTTTACAAGGCTTGTGAGCCAATAGAATACCGACGTTGGTATCACATGGTATCTCTGTGTCATCAGCGATGAGGAGTCTTAGCAGTTGCCAGGGAAGGGGAATACTACAACTAGTGTTCGAATGTTGTCAATGTCATTCATTGTACCTTTAGGTTATGCTTTTGACATTGGACTTCTGCATTTAAACTGTATACATTTTTTTTATCTTCTCACAGACTGCCTACATGTTTTAAACACATTGACATGCTTCTGCTGTAACCCGAACACGGCTTAAAGGAGTTGATTTGTTTCACTGCTATCGTCCAGTGTTTTCACTGCGATGTTGAGACCCCAATTAATCGTTTTCCAGATTTTGTTGGTCAAAGTCTGTCAAATGAATAATTCAAAGGTGATTCCTGGCTTCCATCTTCACGGCAGTAATAGATGTGATGATGAGACACAGACCTGTCTTACGACGCCGTCTCTGTCACGGTAGAGTGTGTACAGCTGATAGGCTCCGGTCTTCTGAGGTTCCCTGCTGTCGCCGGGCAGGAGACACCCCTTCCTCCTTTGGACCTCTGGAAGGTCGACCTCTCCTCTCCCTGCATGATCTTCATTCATGGCCTGGGAACGACACACATGACTACTTTCACGTTGTTGCCTTCACTGATATGGAATTCAGTTCTGGTCAGTTTCAGGTGTGGTCCCGATGAAGCGTGGGGCTATTTGAGGATATTTTAGCAGCGATTGAATAGAACTTAATTTGAAAAACAGTAAAAGTACAGGCAGAAGCGTAACGTGTACATAACACAACCCCTACAACAACCCATTTGTGACACATAACAGATACATATCTATATAATGAACCAAACATGAACAATCTCACACTCAAATTCTTTCCGTTTAACAAAGCACCCTACACTAATCTGATCCAAGGAGCACATGGATGGGGATGGCGTCAATGGATGAACGTATCCAGAAAGGTCTAATTTTGGTCCACATGCAACTTCACCCTGCGCCGTTGGCTGTGAGGACTTCTGTTGGTCATGCCGGCAAGCCTGCGGCGGTGTTGGCGGTAACAATGGCGGCCAGTGGTAAAGATGGCCGCTCGGGTGTCCCTCTGCTCGGTGTCTGGCTTGTTGCCGTCGGCGGGCGAGACGCTCTCCTACTCAGAGGAGACGCAACAACACAGCATGACAACACAACTGTCAAGTAGTCCATCTTTTACCTGGCTCCTCGACCTTGAACTGGAATAATACTTCTACACTTTCCAGCCCATAACAGCATCTCTAAATGGCTTATTTGGGTTATAAAAAGATTTATGGAAAAATGTACGTAAGGAAGTTATAAGACAAAACAAGCCAACAGCTCAACATTTATGCTAATGTAACAATGGATTGGTGGAAACCTCATGTTAAATTACTTCCTTTAAATATTTTTGTAGTTTAAAACATGCAGGCAGAAAAGCCGCTAATATGACTATATGCAAACGCGACAAGAAAAGCTACATTGTAGAGGCGGTGTATTTGACTAGCATCATGCGTACCTTGTTAGCCAGTATATCTACTCTTGTGACGGACTGGCTCCTGCGCTCTGCTTTCATTCTATCCCTCCTCTTCCTTATTGTTCTTCCTCGCATGAAGTGATGCACCTGGACAGCACAAGATGGTTTAACAAAGTCTGGTTGTACTTCCACTTTTGGCGCTAGTTAAACACGGCTCTTCAATCCAACCGTGTTAGCTACAGTTACGGATGAAGTTAGTTTACTGCAATGTAAACTAGAAAATGTCATAATTTGTTATTGGCTTCAGTTAGTTGGCTCAGCTGGTTCAATTAATTTACGTTTGTTAGTTGAACTAATAATGCGTTGTAGCAGTTCACCCTGCTACACACCACAGGAGTGGCTTCTCTGGGCTCCCCCGCCCACAGCACACAGGTGGATGTTGAGTAAAGTGGTTTATTGCAGAGTATGAAGGATGTTTGGTAGACAGAGCTGGTGGTAAATTCTAAAATCTCATGCCAGCGCTCCCTTGAGTGTGTGTGGGGATGGCTGGTTTAACCTTTGATTAGCCAATGCACCAGTCAATACACCACAGGCCTCAACCAGCCCCGGACTCATCAGCCTGACTAGGGACCCAGGTGAGGCTGCTTCAACCAGCCACCAACCACACACAGTCTGCATGCATCCATTGTGCAATGGATGGCCTTAAAGCTGCTGTAGGTAAGGTTCGAGAGTTGCTCAACATGGAGATGAAGCCACCTGTGGAGCCCTGGCGAGGACCACTGCAACCTCTTTGTTGTTGTTGTCCCTCGCTCTGTCCAGGGCCGTCCTACCTGCCTGGGGACAGAGATGCCCATTAAACTATTCTTCAGCATTCAGAAAAACAACTTGCGCTTTTAAAACCCGTTCCATGCAAACTAGGGAATGATGAACAGAGGAAAAGCGAGCTGTGCTGAGGTCTCACTTTAAAACAAGGCCAGATGGCTTGGAGATGGTTTGAATGCTTGGCTTGGATGAGGTGAGAGACCTACGTTGTTCTGGACATTTGGGTCGGCTCCGGCTTCCAGCAGGAGCTGGACCGTCTTCTTGTGGTTCAGTGCTGCGGCCGTGTGGAGAGCCGTGTCCCCCTCCTGGGGAGGTCACAACCAGGTTCAGCTGCAGCATCCACAGCTCTGCTGACTTTCTCATGTGTGTCGTTTGAGCACAGTCTCGACTGAAATTGGGCCTTTAGTTATTAAGTTAGTATCTGGTACTAAAAGAGCCCTCCTTGAATCATAAATAGTGTTGACTTATTTGGACTTATATTACTAGTATTGACCTCATTGAGATCAGTGAGGGCACGCAGTATATTTTGTCCTGTTGCAATTCAGGCGTGTGTGTGTGTGCAGGAGCATGTACAAGAACACTTTTGGTTAATTAATTCAAGTGCATGTGAAGACGTACGCTGAGACAGACTAAAGTAACGTCAAGAACAGAAATAAGTCAATGTTGAAGTGATGAAAGCCGTTGGTATTGACGTAGCATCATGTAGCTTTGACAAACACACAATGTTGGGCGTTAGTCATTCCAGTTATGGTACACACACACAGTACCTGGTTTTTCTCCGTCACAGAGCACAGTGCACTCAGGAGAATCTTCAGCACGTTGAGGTTGTTGTAGCGCGAGGCCACGTGGAGGCAGGTGTCACCTATCTGAAACCACCAGTGATGGAGGAAGCACTCAGGCTCACTTTACTTCACTGTAGAAATACTCTGTTACAAGTGAAAGTCCTGCATTGACAATGTTACATAAGTAAAAGTACAAAAGTATTAGCGTCAAAATACACTTACAGTACCAAAAGTAAAAGTGCTCATAATGCAGAATGGCCCATTTCAGTATAATATATATTAGATTGGATTAAAAGTATTGCATGCATTAATGTGTTCACCACTTTAATAAAATAAAGCCTTATCGATTTAATCTATTTTGCATTGTTGATTTTAATCTGCAAAGTAACTAGTAACTAGTAACTCAATCTGTCAGATAAATGTAGTGGAATAAAAAGTACAATACTTGCCTCTGAGATGTAGTGGAGTAGAAGTATAAAGTAGCGGAAAATATAAATAAAAAGTAATGTACAACTACCTCAGATTTGTACTTAAATACAGACTAGTACTTGAGTAAATGTACTTAGTTACTTTCCACCCCTGGTAACTCGGCTCATCTCACTTTAGGTTAAAGGCAGCAGACTGGTATCATGTGACACACAGGAGGAGCTGAGCTGTTAGGGTGAGGTTAAAGGCATCAAGGACAGAGAGCGGATCCTTCAGATGGGTTTTGTATAAATCCTAGAGGAGATGAGCAGAGGCTATAGCATGGCTACTAGGATCATTTCAAGTACCAAAACCGTCATAGCCATCTCTCCTGGTTTCACTAAAACATCAGTTATCAATATCAGTTGGCACCTCTGTAAACAATGGCAAACAATATAGCACTTTGGTCTTTGTCATTAGACATTTTGTGAAAATCTTTGAGGCATTTCACTGTTGTCCACAAATCACGACACAATACACGACACAATACCACGTTTGGTATTACTAAATTAACTTTAGTTTAGTAACTTTAGTAACTAGTAACTTTAGTTTAGTAATACCATTCTTTCCAGGAGGGTCAGACCAGTTGTGGTAGATCTGTTTTTACTGCAGTGGTAGAAGATGATACCAGAGGTTCAAGGTGTGTGTGTGTGTGTGTGTGTGTGTGTGTGCGTGTGCGTGGAGACTCACGTTGTTCTTGGCGTCAGCCGCTGAACCTCCGAGCAGCAGGACGCGGGCGCTCTGAGCGTGTGCGTTCTGACACGCAAGATGTAGCGCCGTGTTCCCGGCCTGCAGGGCGGGGTAGGAAACAACGTAAACGCTCGTACCGATGCGATCGACGTGCTACCGACATGCTACCGATCTTTCTATAAGAAACACATGTTGAAAAACAGTTCCAGTAGTGCTGTTGGTCGCTCCCACAAAACGCGTGCGAGGCAAATAACACGCATTCACGATTCCAGACCAAACAACCTGCGATTATGACCATGTTGCATACTATTACTTGGAATCTCAAATTATGATTTCTAGGCATCTCAAGCAGTTGTGTATTTCATTATATGTGTTTGTTAAGCACAACATTGCAAAGTGCTCCAAATAATATTATGAATCGCTATTGCTAAGCTATGTTATTAATAAGTAACAATGCGCTGGCTCTGGTGAGTTCCAATACAAAATCAAGGAGCCTGCGTCATTTCTCAACGTTGGGGTGTATAGTGTTGTGGTTTTTTATTAGGTCGTCTTGCCGGTTGGATTACGTAAGAGGTTTAAGTACTGCATTACGTGACATCATTACGTGCACCACCCATCGTCATCTATGCTTTCAGTCACCTACCTAGGTTTTCTAAGTACTACAGTATGTCTCGGTCCTCGCAAACCTTGTTTTTGACGTGAACATCTGCTCCTGCCTTGACCAGTAGTTTGACACACTGGTAGAAGCCATGCCAGGACACCTCATGGAGTGCTGTGTTGCCATCCTACAACGCACACACATACTGTAGATCGCACACTGCATTGGAGCAACTAGGAAAGCATTTTATATGTATGTATATATATATACCCCCAGTCATCCCCTAGCTACATGCTAGTGAAACAGATCTGCCGTTAGTTTAGTGATAGTTGAAATTACATTTTATTTAGTCATTTGAATTGGTCAAATTTGTGTGCTATAAATTAATAATCAAATATAGATAATTGGTGCATTTTATTTTCTAATTCCCTTGCCATGCTCCCTTGCTAGTGCATTAAATATGCATATTTATGTTCTCCTTTATTGTCATAAGTGTTCATGCTAATAGATTTTGATAGTTATTTCTAATATTATATATTCCACATTCACAACCTCAAAGAATCTTTATCGTGAATATTGGGAAAACGTTTCCAATATTGAATCCTCCAAACTGACAATAGTGTGACTGATACAATAGATGGGCTGATACTGATGTACAGATCCAGGCGTTGGCTCCCACTTCCCACCAGGTACGAGACAAGGCTCCGGTAGAACTCACTCGCTCCTGTAAGTCCAGGGCGCAGCCTCCCTGGACCAGGGCCGCCATGGCATCGCTGTTGCCCGTGGCGGCTGCCCAGTGGAGGGCCGTCTGGTAGCCCCGGGCCGGGCGAGGGGTCCGTGTCTGGTGCTGTGGGTCGTGCTTTGATGCCGGCTCGCTCATCATCTACCATCATCACCGTGATGAAATGCCAAGCAGAGATGTGCGTGGCATGGCGTGGCATGCATCCGTGTGTTGGGCACCCACATGCACAAAAGGGGAAGTCATATTAGAGTATAACGAGACAATAATAATATTATCCATGCTGCTGTATCCATGTGTGGATCAAATCTTTGTTTCAAGGGTTATAAATCTAACCCTTATCAGTGATAAATGGAAGTAATGTAATGCTATGTCCATTAGCATGGGCGGCAGCAGTAGCTCAGGAGGTAGAGCGGTTGTCTGGCAACCGGAAGGTTGCTGGTTCGATCCCTGGCTCCCCCTAGATAAGTGTCGAGGTGTCCCTGAGCAAGACAACTAAACTTAACTACTCCAGACGAGCCGGTTGTTGCCTTGCATGCCATGACACTGCTGTTGGTTTATGAACATGTGTATGAATGGGTGAATGTAAGGCAATGCAAAACAACCTGTCAATCAAGATAGAATGCTATGATACTGTGCACATTTAAATAGCCATGGACTTGCTTGAGGAACTTTCACAGTGGGTTTTCAATTCATGAAAGCTAGTTGTTACATTTTGGTTGCCTAGAAATGTTCAGCGTTCGGTTGTACTAAAAGACACGCCACCCTCTCGTCACTTTTGTCTGCTGGTTGCAAAAAACAAAATGGCCACGGCTAAATGCCAAACTCGAGGCTTCAGAGCGGTAGTCCACAAACCAATGGGTGACGTCACGGTGACCACGTCCACTTCTATTATACAGTCTGTGTTCAACAGCCAGACACGAGGATAAAATGTACGCACGCGGTGAAATCCAAACTCTATTTTCAGTTGGTTGCGATGCACAAACCACAAACGCATTTAACTTTTTGCAACCTGTGTTTCACATGGATGTTGTAGCCGTGTCACCTGCTACACGCCACATAAAGTGGCTTCTGCTGGGCTCCTCCAAGACCAAGGACACAGGAACTTGTTGATAAGCCGGTTTATTGTAGAGATGCAGATGTAGCCTACCTTCATGGAAGGGATGCCCTCCACTCCCCAATGCTCAGATGTGGAGGCTTCAGTGGACACTCCAGTAGAGTTGCTGTCTGAAAAAAATAAAATTGAAGACACTGCTTCATCTCAAGAATACAAAAATATATTTGCTGTACAAAAAAAACAGTTGACACAGCAGTAGTTTAGACACAGATGATTGCAAGCTAACAGACTCTCATCCACTGACATTTCCATCTGTTACTCGGAGGCTAGATGCTCACTATCTCTCTTTCTGAGAGTATTATGACAAACACACAAATGCACACACACATTGTAATCCACCAGCAGTGGAGGTTTAGTGTGTGTGTGTGTGTGTGTGTGTGTGTGAGTGTGTGTTGGTCCTACTAAATACAACCACAGAACCAAGAGCGAGCCTGTCTGCACCCGAGAGGCATGTTGGGAGTGGCAGCTGACCTGTAGAAGGCTCACCTGGGGCTCACAGTTCAGGTAGTGTGTTCACTGAAACCTGAGAAGGAGTCAAATATAGAGCGATAGAGAGCGACACACACACACACACACACACACACACTCAAACGCTGACCCATTTACAGAGGGATTTTCCTGGGCAACATATGGGCCATAGGAGTTTCTATGCTCTGATTTCTAATATCACTGAAGCTAAGATGATGAGGATCTAGCATCTGCTACTTCTTGCTTCCATCAAGTAGACTGTTTTGTGCTATATTTTTATGTGGATACTTCAACCATAGTTTCTACAGGTGACAGAATTGTAAGGTCAATACATAGTCATTAATAACAGATATTTACAGCCAAACTCAAGTCTTTGACATTGAAAATGGATATCAGATTTAGCATTAGCAGTTTGGGGCACAGATTTTGCTGTCTTGAATGTTGCTCAACAACTGACCATCGGCAATATTGTTTGTTTGACAAACAATAGGCCTATTACCCCAGATACCACCACATCTGAATCAAAATGTGGGGATTGCATCCAAGAAGGAATGGAACCACTGGCACATATGATCAAGTTCCCGTAAAAGACAAAGTTTGAAGTTCATATTCACCAACCAATTCTCTGAACTCTGTATCCATAAAGTTGGAAGTATATACTTTGTTTTACGAAACCTTTCTCCAAAGATAAAGTCAGCTCTTATGAATATTCATCTTTTGGCACTTTTTCATACGGAGGATGTGAAGAAGTATGGATTTAATGCTATCTTAGAGCCCCTCGTACATGATCTGAGAGTCCTTGAGTGTACAGGAATCAAAGGTCCTTTCTCTGATGAACCAGCCCACGGTAACTGTTGACACGTTGGGACTCTACACACTACACTACTTGGCTCAACTCGGTTTGACACATCTCCATGACAACAGGGCTACCCGCTTGAAGGCTTGTCTTGAGTCGATGACAGCGCCCTCTTTAGCACTGTTTAATATTGCACCGTACAACAGTTGTTGGTAGTTATCATTAGAGATGCAAGAAATACCAAAAAACGGATTTAATACAAATGTATAATACCGTAAAACTTCAATTAATAGCCCCGACATTTATTTGCTTCAATCACTGAACTCAACTGGCCTATATTTGGGACAGGCTATTCCCCTATTACAGTCGACTCATGTAAGCTAGCGAATGTGTTCCCAAACTGTTCAACTGTTAGGTAGGGGGCAAAACAGCTACTCTAGTCAAAACAGTCTAGCTCAGGGCTATTCAACTGGCGGCCCACGGGCCAAATCCGGCCCATCAATCAAGTCAGACCGGCCCAACGACCGAGACCAACGACAGTTCTATTTAAAATATTCTTTTTTTTAATAAAATCTAAAACATTAAGTAAAAAAATGTTTGCAACAAGAAATCCTGAATATCCATGTTCAAACCAGCAGAGTGCTCATGTGTAATGTCAACTAGATGCTGTTCTGTTTTACATACAATAGGTGGCGCTATGCAAACACAAAGACGGAAAAAAGAAAAGAAAACAAGCGCTCCTTCCCGTGTCGGGCTGACAAACCAGAAATGAATGAAGCACTTTGCCTACTGAATTCAAGGTTTTTAGGCTATTTTGCAATATAGCAAAATAGAAGTTTTGAAAAGTATGCGTTGTCAAGTGTACATAATGACAATAATGGTTCAGGGAAATGTCCGGCCCATACGCCCTTAGCTTTCTGACAATTTGGCCCCATGAAAGATATAGTTGAATAGCCCTGGTCTAGCTGAACAATCATCCAAGATAAATCTTTGTCTGTCAAGAGACGTGATAACAACGATTGCTGTTCTTTTCTCCACCAATGTACACATATCAAAAGTCGACCTGTATTTCATAGTGTGTGTTACATTCACACCAGAGATGCACTGCCCATGCAGTCTTTTAGCGGCTTCGTACTATCCTACAGCAAGCGGGATACACTTATAAACAGCGTTTTAATGTTATCTGCTGGCTATGTTATCGGGGCTTTGGCCCGACTACAGAGAGGGTCCAACTCGGGGACGCCCGCACGTTTAACCTGGTAATGGAGCTGGAAATCAGCGCGACATGGTTTGACTCGGCGCAAATTGTTGTACACATCAGTCACTTACACCCAAAAGTGATGGGAGAATAGGGTCCAGTTCCATGTCATGTCTGCATGGTGGAAGATGCCATTATTGCTGCTTGTGCAGGCCCAGGGTTAATCTGCATGCTTTGTTGCTGATTATGAAGCGGCTTTTAAAGCATAGTCTTGTATTCACACAAACCAGCAGCTTGAGTCTGGGATCATCTGCTGGATTACTCTTCAGTGATCCTCCTCACACGAACCACTTGAAGAGCTGAGAATTGGGTTTTTTTTTCTTCCATGGATAAGATCAGATTTGACCGAAATCAGGTCTCGGTGTACTTAGATTTATTGAACTCTTTCATTTGTAATGTCATATTTTTGTCCGCAATTAGGTTTATTTGAATACAGGGTTAGTGCTGAAACCTTTCAGTGCTGACAGTAGCATCAGGATTGACAGATACACAATGCAAGCAGTCCACACACACTCTCTCACACATGGCCGATCAATACAAAAATGTAAATATAATTACCTGTTGTGTTTGTCAAGTGAAATCACATGGACTGCTTGCTTTCAATCCATTGTCCACTTCTTCTTTTCATTTAGAATCCTGCTGCATCCTGCCAGCAAATATAACGCCCACTAAAATAAAATATCATTGAACCATTCAAGCTAAAATAAATAAATAAAGGTTTATCCTCCTAATAAGAATTGTCAAATCAAATCTAATGGTCACAAAGGTGTGTATTTTAGGAGAGGTATCGATGAAACAGCCCCCCCCGCCAGCTCATCTGTAGATCTCTCAGTATGTGTGTGTGTGTGTGTGTGTGTGTGTGTGTGAGAGAGAGAGAGAGAGAGCGAAAGAAAACTGGTAGCCAGCTGTTGCCGTGGTAATGCAGGGGGGGGGGTAAAGCTTTCTGACTGTACAGTCATGCATGAAAACACAATCAAAACGTCTGCACGGATTTGTCTCCGGACAACCAGATGCAATCAACCGCTTCAAACAGATCTGTTTCTGGACGTTTACAGTAATGCAAGGGTGACGGGGTCATGGAACTACTGGATTTACTAAGGGAAAACATTCCCCGTTGTATGATAGCTGTCCCGGTCCTGACATCGTCTTCACTGTGATGAATCCTCTCCACTCGATCACCCTGGTGTCCCTGTGTCTAGTTGTTACTCTTTGTGATTTCACCTGCATTCATTAGTTGGTCATGTCATCATCTCTACTACTATAGAGATGTTTGGATAGAAGCAAGTGTTAAGTTTGAGTTCTTTATTGTCGTGTCCACAACAAATACAATGAAGCAGTTTCTGGCAATGAATTTCTTGGGTCTCAGGCTCCCTTCAACAATGACATTATGTATAAAACAATATGAAAATAGAATATAATAGGTAAGGGTTAACATGTAAAGTACAGTCAATTAAAACAAAAGTTGACAAAGAAAAGTAAAAAACCAAGTGTAGAAGTGCCCTAGTGCCGAGCTTGGGAGCTCAAGAGTTCAAAGTAAGGTGAGGACACAGTGAGACTCAAGTCATTTTTACACCTGAAGGAAGCAAATTAAAGTATGTAAATTAGGAATGTGCTACACACCCACACCACCTGGCATGCTGCCAGGGGATCTGCCAGGGGATCTGCCATGGGATCTGCCTGGGGATCTGCCTGGGCACACGAAGGGCGTGGAATGAAGTTTAACCAGTTTAAAAATGTGTTTTAGGCTTGCAGGACCAAAAGAGTGAGCCAAAGGGTCAGCTGAAAAAGTGCATCCAAAGCTAATAAGGAATCGACCTATATGGTACAAAGGCTTGGCAATTTTGATGTTGACAATTTTACGTATTGGAATAATCTATGAAAACTGGTCATCTACATTGTAAAAAGAAAAAAAACGATGATATATCCTACAATATAAAACTTAAGTGAGACGGCAGCGTCGTCTCTGGCTCCAGGAGTCGATATGGTATCAGACACTTTGTTTGCCATAGAAGGGGTCTTCGTTTAGTCTCTGCAACTCATGCCACTCTTCTGTGGCCTGCTTCTGTTTAATACTCTCAGGTGGATCTATAAGCAACAACAGAACGAATCGTAGAGACTCTGGCACTTCACTTGTGAGGAAGCTTCTGATCTCCTCTCTCCGATGCGGGGGAACCATGGGAGTAGCAATGGGATTTGCATTGCCTAGAAACACATAAAGGAAATGAGAAATGAAAACAAGAAACGGATAATATAATATATAATATAGATAATATACATGATCAGTGATGATGATTTATTGCTTTTATTTCTTTTCTTAAGCTTCAAAATTGTGTATTTTATTATTTATTACTTAAATGTGCTGGGGGTAAGATTTGAGAGTTGTAAAGAGAGAGAGGGAGCACAAAAGACCAGAAGAGATAAGTCCAAAAAAACCTCCCCTCCCCCTCTGCCTCCTCCCTCCATTGACACGCAAGATGGTTCTCCGAACCAATTAGAGAAGAGAGCCCCCTTGAAATGATCTCGTACAGAGGCAGGGGCAGTCCGCTCAAAACTGACATTCTCATTGTGCATTTCACACACTAATAGCTGCTTACGGGTGGCTTAAATCTTACCTACAGCGCCTTAAGTCTTTTTTTATTAATTGTATTAAGCATTGCTGAAGTGAGTCACTGAAGACAACTTCAATAAATGCAATGATGAGTGACAAAGATTATGATAACGTTAGTCAGTCAACGTCAGTTGTTCATTATGAGGTTTCTGAATGGAGTCAGGACAGGAGCTTTAATGTTAAATGTTAAATGTTAAATGTTAAATGAATTGTTTCTGCTCTGAGATGTGTGTTTGTGTCACGCTTTGAATGTTGTCCATATGTCATTATGGATGGGGTAGCTTCCAGTTCCCCTTCTAGGGATTAACGCAGTGCATCTTATCGTATCAAATCCTTACCACACTTAGACAGGATCTTTACTGCTGCAGAAACCACAATAATGACTAAAATCAGTGCGAAGGAGCATATGATCAGTCTCAGAGTATTGTGGTGAATCTCTGAGGACGTTGTGATGCTTCTTCCATCGGTTGGGTGCTGATCTGAAATTACAAATATGGCTGAAAATGGCATAAACTAAGACTAACTCAGTCATGAAAAACATCTGGTCATGCATGTGTATTCACTCTACCTTCAGTGATATATTGTTGTCTCCCTCTTTCGACAAAGGTGTTACCTTTTTGTAAGTCGCTTTGGATAAAAGGCAGCCAAAAGGCAGAGAAGTTGTGTTTTTCGGTTTGTACTCGACAGCCATACGTGTACTGGTGTTGGCCAGAGGGAATCTCAGCAGTTAGCCTCAGTATCACCGTAGAACCGTTCCCAGAGGGCAGGGGTCCAACAACCGTCACCTGACTGGCCAATGAGGCTCCATCTCCAATCAGACTCAGAGACCTCACTGATTTGTCAGTACTTGTCACCTGACAGGTTAGCAACAACTTTGATTCGTCAGGAAAAGCCTGGGCAAAAATGTGGAGATCTGTAGAGACAAAATAATAATTACCTCTATTACTGTTTAGAGATATCAGTATAAACGTATAAAATCAATACAAAATAGTTAATATTTTGGAAAACTTGCAATGAGTCAAGATTAATGTCTCGCACCGGTATTTTGATCAACAGGTTTTAATTTCATAATATCGATCAGTTGGGGACAGTGGATGGTGAGGAAGTAGTTAAACTCAAGATTTCGGTTTTTCCTCCTATTCCATCTTGACACGATTGCTCTCGCAGTCTTAGACAATGATGTCCATTTTAGGGTTTGGGGATCAAAGGTCATAAGGTCAGCTCCATTCAACGCCCAACTTTCAAAGCCAGAGACCGTCCCGTTTACAGAGCGGCTGCAGCCACGCTGTCTCTGGATAACATCTGGACAGGACAAGTGAGATAGCAGGACATCGATAGCCGTTAAATGTACTCATCGACACATTATCTGTAGTAAATGAAGGAAGGATAAGTATTGTATATTAAATATACAAATACAAAATACAAATCTGGGTCCATTAGCACAATGTTACCCACTATGTACACTTCATATTTTGGGCATCTACAGTTGATCAGAAAACCTTGGAACTATGGGAGCTCAGGCACTCAAGAACAAAAAAGTGGAGGTGGAGCTGAGGGGCCCTGGTATGGTTTAGGTGGAGCTGAGGGGCCCTGGTATGGTTGAGGTGGAGCTGAGCGGCCCTGGTATGGTTTAGGTGGAGCTGAGGGGCCCTGGTATGGTTTAGGTGGAGCTGAGGGGCCCTGGTATGGTTGAGGTGGAGCTGAGGGGCCCTGGTATGGTTTAGGTGGAGCTGAGGGGCCCTGGTATGGTTGAGGTGGAGCTGAGAGGCCCTGGTATGGTTTAGGTGGAGCTGAGAGGCCCTGGTATTGGTAGAGGTGGAGCTGAGGGGCCCTGGTATTGGTTGAGGTGGAGCTGAGAGGCCCTGGTATTGGTAGAGGTGGAGCTGAGGGGCCCTGGTATGGTTGAGGTGGAGCTGAGGGGCCCTGGTATGGTTGAGGTGGA